>RJWH01004378.1:0-109878 GCA_004363575.1 Solenodon paradoxus
TCACCCTGGATGTGGGCGAGTAGGGAGTTCTGACACAGGATCCGTTCAGGTTCTGGTAGCAGAGCTCTGGGGCCAGAGAGGCGGACGAGTCACCGCTCATGATGCAGCTGCAACAGCCTGGAGACTTGCAGAGTCCTGTCCTGTGTCCATCACACAAACAGAGCAGGTTTATGTCTCCCGAGAGGAGAGCAAAGGTCTTCAAACTGAATACTCCTTGTTATAATTACAAGGCATCGTGTCTATGTCTTATCAATTTTAATTGCAATCTCTCAACATATGAATTAATCAAATACTCATCACAAATGTCCAAATAAATGTTCGTGATTCTGATCATTCTATCATCATTCTTCAGTGTATAATGGAAACCATTTTCTAAGCCCAGATAATTTTTAAATTCAAGCAAAGCTGTTGAGAATTTGCTTTTGGTACAAAGGATTTATTGCCTTGCTATATGTATCAAAGATCCTTTATTACCTCATCTTTCTTCTTGGGATTATCCACATTGTTGAAGTTAATGAGATGTGTTGTGAATTATTTATTCGTTACCTCACTCCCATTGCCCCATGGCTGTCAAAGAAGTTAATGACAAAAACCCCAGGACACGGAGCCAAATCCCATATCAAATCCACCTGAAATGTAGTCTCTACAGTGGAAGGTGTGAATGGTGAGAAGAAACTTACATTTAATAATTTCCACTTGAATGTATTGTTTCATGTAGCATCGTATGGAGGTTAGAGCCAGTGAATGGAAAATGACAGGACACTTCACTCATACACAAAGATGCATAGATCCAAACAAGACGTTCACAAACCGGTGTCAGCAATTTATGAAAAGGTGATATGTCATAATTGTTGTTCACGCTAAGAATGGAAGCTTGTTTTAACACAAGTAAATCAAATAATAATGGCATTAGAATGATCAGAATATTGTGATAACATGATGAGTTGCAGCCAAGCATTTGGCAAGATTAAAAATTTATTCATTACTAAATAAATTACTATATTAATTGAAAAATGAGGTCTTATAAACAAAGGTCTGTATTAAAAGGACCTATTACATATCATATCTTTAATAGTGAAATCTGAGAGATTCTTTTAAGATGAGTAACAAGGTTGAGATGCTTCAATAATCGGAACATTATTGGAGTTTGAATCCTCACAAAACATTCACAAATCCCACAGCTTTCCAGTAATTCATGTTTCTAACATTTGTATGTGTTAATTTATTAACCATTTATTTTCGTCAATTTCTTCAAGTTAAAAGGGTGAAGAAAAATTCCCTGTCCTTTAAAGGAATCATCAGACACAGACACAAACAGTAAAAATACAATGTGCTTCAAAGTGAAATTAGCACAGGTACAAAGCATAAAGGGAGAAATAATAACTAATATCACTAGAATAAATCAAAATAATTCACTGAAGGTATATTTTAGAGTAATCTTTAGAAGGATAAATGGACAGTTTTGAGGTAAAGAACAGGATGACATCTTTAAAAACTCTGCATGAGTTCTTATAACTTACTAAAATGTTAGGTTCAAGTCTGTGATTAGTCAACAGGAATAGAGAAAATATTGCTCTCAGCAGGCAAAATTGTCAACTACCTTGAACACTGGGAGGTCCAGATTCAGGTGTTCAAACCATGTTACTTTTATTTTTTTTATGTCACTTTATTTTTAATGCAATCATTATTATAATGGGAGTAAATAGTTTTGAGCACAATATATCTGTCATTAAATTGTCACATACCAAAGCTCCCTTAAAGTCAGCATTATTTTCAAGCCTATTTTGCAGAGGAGGAAACTGAATCCCTGAGTTCATAACTTTCCCAAGGCTGCACTTCTAGTAAATGATGAATTTGGTGGTCTGCTGCCAAACAGACTCAATGTTTGGGCCCTTATGCTCTGCAACTATGAATGAACTTAATTTCTTGAGCCAAGTTCTCTAGGCTCCCGTGATAAAAATTTTATCCCAGTTTAACTTGGGTTTTCTCTATCACACCACCACCTTGAGTTGACTAGCATCACCACTAAGTCTACAGAATGGAGTCCTGCTGTCAGTGATTTCCCACCCTTCTTGATGTACAACAAAATGTCCTTTCTGGTCTCTGGAACTGGTTTAGTTATGTCACAAAGCACTCATCTCTTTTTTCCTGGCAGTAAGTTGCCTTTATTCAGATGACCTATCAGTCAATTTCAGAAAGATGGGATCATTCAGCCATACTTGTGGCACAATGAGTCAGGAATATTTGGTGAAAATTCCAAAGACCTGCCATGACTTTATGCCACCCTTGGGAGCGCAGGGAATATTTTACAGTCCCTATACTAGGCAGAAGAGTGAGTTTCTCAGTGAGATTGCCTCAGACAACATGCTTAGATGACCTATGAGGCTATTTTCTGCTGTGACCTTAAACTCACGAGTTCTGCCTGGGAAGGGGAATAAGATCACCTTGCATACGTCTCTTCTCCACTCAATTCTACATGATTATATTCATTTCCTGAGCTTTTGTAATCACAAACATGGTGATTAAATCAAAAGAAATGAATTTCCTCATAGTTCTGGAGTCAGAACTTTTGAAATAAATGAAGTTTTCCACAGGGTCACACTCCCTATTGCAGAATTCATCCTAGTTTCTTCCAGCCTTTGCTGGTTGTTGGCTACTTGTCTTATCACTCCAATTTTTATCTCTGTTATCACATTACCTTCCTTGTGTTTTTAAGCTTCTTGTGCTTTTATTCCAACAACATTTCCATCAATACATTCTAGGGTTTAGATCATGAATCTCTTTTGCAGGGACAATACTTAACATGTTACAGTTTTTTGGGAGAAACCAAGCGAGCACTTTTTGGAAGTATTTTAGGCAGATTTATTACATGCGTCATCTCAGCTGGGATTTCTTCCTCAGAGCTGAGCCCCAGTTTCTGGTTAGAACATGCTTATAGAGGCTACAGCAAATGCGGGAAGAGAGGGATGCAAATTAGGGGAAGGGGTTTCAAGTTCTTTGTCTGCTGGCTACATTCCAGCAAGCTCAGGTTACAGGAGGTGTCATGGCTTTGCTTCATAGTTGCTGGAAGTGGTAAGCAGGCCTTTTCCCACAAACACACTGGTGTATCAGTTATTGTTTCTTTCTACTACTCTGACCATATCCAGGGAGAGATGAGTGATTTCCCTCAAAGGTCCTCACTACTTTAACACTTGATTTTGTTTTCTATCTTTCCTGCTCTTGTTCTAGGATGCTGGGAAATTTTGCTGTTGCCCCAAATTTCCCCAAAGCAATTGAATATCAACTCTTTTGCTTCCAAGCAGAGCCTGGGTTTCTAGGACACAAGTACAGGGTAAAATGCTTTTCTTTCTCATTTTATATAAAGGAATTAGAACAGGATCAGTACTCTAAAGAAGTTTTTCCAATTTTATTACTGAAATCATTACATAGGAATTTTAATTGATATCTAACTACATTTTTCATGAGACACTATGAAGATATGACATTTTTGTACTTTGCACTTAGCAATATGTGTTTATGTGCATAAATGTATGTAGAGTAAGAGAAGGAAACTAACATTTTTTTCCAGATAGGTAAATATTAAACCATAATTTCTAGAATAAATCAAATTCTCCCTTATATCTATGCATTGTAAATTCGCAGTAATATCAACAATCTGTGTTTGAAATTATTTGTAATATGTCATCACAGGAAATTAATCATTCCCAACCAAAAGAAGAGAAAACCCACAAATGTGTGGAAACTAAATAATGGTCTAGTGGATAACTGTTGAGTCATTGAAGAAATCAAAGGTGAAATAAAAAATTATGTGAAGATAAATTATAAAGACCAGTTAGAATCTAAAGAATAGAACAAAAGCAGTAGTAGTAAGAGGAAATTTAAATATCAATGAGGCCTACCCCAGGAATCAAGAAAACCACAAATAGAATCTTAGCTAAAACATAAAGGAATAGAAGAATAGGGGGAGAAAAAAAAGCAAACATAAGTAGAAGAAAGGAATAACAAAAATTAGAGAAGAAAACAGTGAAAAATACAACAAAAAGATAATTCAAAAGGCAAAAAAAATTCAAAAGTTAGTTCTTTTAAAAGATTGGCCAAATAGACAAAACTTTAGCCAATTTCAAAGGGAAGAAATTGCAAATAAATAAAATAAGGGTCAAACAAGTTATTACAAAAGATGCTACAGAAATACAAAGAATCATTAGAGAGGATTATGACTATCTACATGGAAACAAAAGAGAGAATCAAGGAAAAATGGACAAATTCTTAGAAACACACAGCATCCCAAGACTGAATTAGGAAGAAACAGAAAATATGAACAAACTGAACACGAATAAGGAAATTTAAGCTCTTATCAAAGGCCTGCCCACCAGATGGCTTCACTGTTGAGTACTACCACACATTCAAAATTTTCATACCTATCCTTCTCAATGTCTTCCAAACATTTGTAAAGGAGAGTAAGTTTCAAACATGTGCCATAAAGCCAACATCATCCTGTTTCCAAAACCAGACAAGGACAGCACAAAAGGAAAAATATAGACCAATATATCACATGAATACAGATGCAAAAATCCTAGCATGCTAAATTTAAAAAGAAAGTGGAAAAAACAAAATACTAATGAACTGAAACTAGCAATGCATTTAAAAACTCATACACCACAACCAAGTGAGGTTTATCCCAAGATGGAAGACTAGTTCAACAATCAATCAACATGAAACATCACATCATGGAAAGAAAAGACAAAATGAATATGATCATTTTAATAGACACAGAAAAAGCATTTGACAATTTCAAAATGTATTTATGATGAAAACCCTCAAAAAAAAATGGGTGTTAATGGAATGAACTTCACCATAATAAAGGCCGTATATAACAAGCATAACCATTGGTGAAAAAGTGAAAACTTTTCCTAAGATAAGGGACAAGACAATGACACTACTCCCACCACTACTATTCAATATAGTATTGGAAGTCCTAACTGGAGTAATTATATAAGAAAAGGATTTAAGAGGTATCGAGAATGGAAAAAAAGAAATAAAATTATCTCCGTTAGTAGATGACAGGATAATTTATACAGACAAATCTCAAAGACTCCAGTAAAAAGCTGTTAGAAGTAATAAACAAACATGGTCAATTATCAGGTCACAAAATAAATAAATAAACATCTGCCATATTTATATATGTAAATAACAAACTAACAGAAAGAGGAATCAGGAAAGCAATCCCACCTCCAACTTTATCATGAAGAATGAAATACGTGGAATAAATTGAACCAAAGATTTGAATGATCTGTACTCTCAAAACTAGAAGCCATTGTAAAGGAAAAAGAACACAAGAAGATGTGAAAAGATTTCAGTGCTCATGGATGGAAAAATTGACATTATTTAAAAGTATTATATAACCAGAAATAATACAGAGATTCAATGCAATACCTATTGAAATCTCAATGTCATTCTTCACAGAAATAGAACAAAAAAAATCATGAAATTTTCTTGGAACTACTAAAGACATTGAAAAGTAAAATCAATTCTGAATAAAACAAGTGAAAAAGGAGGTATCATATTCCTAAAATTTAAATTAAACTACGAAACAGTAGCAATGAAAACAGCATGGTATTAGAATAAAAGCAGATTACAGCTATCAATGAAATAGAATAGAAATTCCAGAAATAAACCCACATGTATATGAACAATTAATTTATGACAAAGGAGCCAAGAGCATGTACCATGCATGGAAAGACTTGTTAATGAAGTGTTTGGGAGAAGGAGCAGACACATGAAAATGAATAAAACTAGACCACTCCTCACTCCATACACAAAATTGACTTAAAAATGATTACAGATTTGAATGTAAGATCCGAAATCACAAAACACATCAAAGAAAATATAGAACTGTTTTGAGTTCATGATTCCAGGTTTACATAAAGTATTTGCTTACACTACAGCCTGAAAGGACACTTTATTGCTTCAGTCTGTTGAACTAAGCAGACAGCTCTGTCTAATTGCTGCCAAGTGTTAGGGAGCAAGTGGAATGCTGACTGCTCACTGTTGCTTCTTCCACACACTGTTCTAGGAAATGGAATATCATGCTGGGTGTCCAAGCATATCTCTCAGGGCTTGAATTTGGTAGAAAATTGCTCCAGCAAATTGTGTTTGCTTTGCTTAATAATATGAATCCAAATAGGGTATCTACTGGTTTGGGATTGGTGATGCAAAATTAGAGTCAAAAGTGCTGCAATTTTCTAGATTTATTTTTAATGGTTTGAAAATAGAAGCTGGCATTTCACTTAAGCCACACATGTTCCTGGAAGCAGAGAGGATGATTAGGCAGAAAAAGAGAGGTTTCCTTAACCTACTAACAACTTCCTCTTCTTCATGGGAAGGAAAGTTCTGACACTATGGAGAAAGGACAAAATATTTACCAGGTAACATATAAGCATTTCTATCTACCACATAGAGTCACAGCAAATGAAATCCACCAAATGAAAGTAAAATTATTTCCAAATCCTCAAGTCAGTAAGCAGTAATTGAGAAAAAAAGGTGAAAACATCCTATTGAAATAGGTCCACAAATTTTCCTCACTGATCTCTTACCATCTTCTTCATAACCTTCTCCTTTAGTAGTCCCTACTATTTTTCAGCCAATAGACATTATTATAATTTTGCTGCATAGAAAACAGTCTACATAGTAATGCAGAAGACTTGCAAGTGCATGAGACCCAGTGATTTCAATAGGGCTTGTGATATTAAAAAAACATTGCATTGAAAAGCATAACCAAAGAGCCTAATGTTATAAATTCTTTTTGGAATGTAAAGACGGAGTCAGCACCAGGAGCAAAGTCCCGAAGATTTGCAATGGTATGGTTACTGAGCAATCTACAAACATGCATAATGTCAACCAGCCTGTCTAAGAACAGTTGAAATCTCGCCTCAAGGTATAGCCTGGTGGCTTAGCAGATAAGTCTGCTGCCTCCAGTTGGTGTAGTCCACTGTAATTAAGGCAGTTTGTTGTTTTGTTTCTTTTATTCTTTATCATTACTTTGCTTCATTAGTTGAATAAATGAGTGAATAAATAAAATAATATTTCATTCTCCAGCACTAGGAGAATATTTGTGAACACATTTTTTTAAATAAAATAAGTTGAATTTGTCTAAATATTATTGTTGCAAGAGTCTAGTGATCAGCAAGCTTTATCATCCTTAGGACTCAATCAGTAAAGACATTTGTCTTATTTCAGAAGAAATATAGGGGCATGTTTGGGAGCTGAGTTATTCATACATTTATTTTCATCAAGTTAATACATTTTCTTTATTAATTATTCTCTGAAAACACTCTAAAATGTTTGCATTATACATTCTTCCTAGGAAGGCTTTGGAAGCAGGTCTGCTGCTGAGTTTTATAGTTTCGTGTCTTACATTCAAATCTGTACTCACATGAATTCAGTAAAACCCCCATAGTCCTTCTGAGGAGAGTAAGCAGGGGAGTCAGAATCTGAAGGCATGTATATTTATAGGAAAATATTAGTCTTTAAGAAAGCATGCTCTGTGACTCCAAATTATTCTAAGAGTATGGGTTACCCCTCATAATACACTTAGCTGTGGTCAGAGTGTGGAAATAGAGGAAGGATACTTTCAAGTCTATCAGGAACATAAATGTTGAGTGAGGAGTGGGACATAATGAGGGCAGCATGAGATAGTCTCTGGAATGTTCAGAATACTAATTAATTTTCCAGCATAACTGAAAACATTCAAGGGTTTGCAGCAAGTTTACTCTTGCTCTGTCACCTGAGAGCTATGGGCTGACACAATTCTGCTCCAGCTGCAGGGCCATAAGGAGTCTGCTCCTCATATCTCTCATTCTGGGATCAAGGTTACTACTGAGTAGTAGCCATTGAAATAACCTATTCTATGACAGAGGGCAGAGATTCATACTAGACTTACCATGCATTGCAGTTAGCATTTCTGTTTGAACATAACGAGACCACATTGGGTCATATTATATACATCAAGCAAATCATCTGACCAAGCCCAAGATCGGTGAGCCTGGGACACTATCTCTGTCCAAGGGAGTAGAGATCAGGGAAGGTGACAGTGGGAACAGAGAATAAAATAGTGGTGGGAAGTGTAGAAAACAACCTAAGTGATTTCATGTGATAGGTGTCAAGGTCCAGGACCAAGCATGGTGGATCCCTTCTCTTCGATGATCAAAGAAGTCCCCTACTTGGATTCATTTTGCTCCAACATGACCACTGTCAGAGTTCACGAGAAAAGTTCCACAAACTGTAAAACTCTGTGGAGTAGAGTAGGCCACTGTGAATGTGACCTTTTGTCTTGGGATGTCTCTTGCACAACTAACTCTATGAAATTAAATTCTATTCAGAAGCAACACAAAGAGATTATTTCAATGGAAATGTCATTGCTCAAAATACATGGGTATATATATGGCATTTGGTTAATATATTTATACTAACACACATTGTACTCATTTATATTATGTACTCACACATGCTGCCAACTAGGGTTTTGAGCTAGAAACTGTCAAGTTGAGAGATGTTTATAGAAAAAAATAGCGATTAGTTTCATAAAACACAAAGGATTCATCCAGAAATTGGAACACACGCTGTTTGTTTGTGGAATAGGGAGATTTTAAAAAGACCATACAAAATTCTAAGCAAGTTCAAAAGCATCAAGAAATGATAGTACTCGCTGAGCCATTTCCAGTGGAATGCTCTTTCTGAGAACAAGCTTGAACCAGGCTGCAGGCTATTCATGAGCTGTTATGAGGTATGAGAGCCACTGCCTTCTGTTCACTTCTAATTACAAAACTATGACACTTAGAAGAGTGTCTGGTGCTCACATTTAAAGGAGCTTCTATAACAAGGAGGTTCTTGAACTTCTTTGGGGAAGATGTTATGTCTTTACATTAACTTATGTTGCCTTGAAATGTAAAAATGATTGTAGGTTAAAAAAAAAGCATGGTAAAAGTACTATCTCGAAATTTTCATCCCCAGTTAAAGTCTGTGTTTTTGTATCCCAGCATCATTGCTGCATATATCCTGAGATTCCGTTTAAGCTCATCACTACTTGAAAATGACATTATTGCATCTGCCTTACATCCTGTTATTTAATGCTTTCATAAAGAAATGCAACTGTGCTTATGTGACAAACTTGACTGTTTATAAAATAGTTTTACAATTTTATTCCAATACAATTGAATTTATAATTCCAGGCTATTAGTTTTTAAACCATTTGCTGTAGGTTTTTCTTCTGAGACACCTTCTGTGGTCATTACCAAAGTGCCAAGGAGTTCATGGTAGAAAAAATAAAGAGCAATTGATCAAAATTCAGTTAATTATAAGTTAGCAGGAGAGAGAATAAAGGTTATTCATCCGGAACAGTAAATTTCCACTTTGTCATGCATATTCTACTCATAACTCTGGGAGAATATTATTGAACATGGATTTTCATTTGTCTAAGGGTCTAAATAGGTTTTCTGGATGCATTAGCTTTGTGTCATACATTCTTTTCTCATATCAAGGATGATAAAGAAGCTGGGCTTCCAATCCTTGAGTCAGGGATCTGAGCTGTTAGCCCATCAGGTCCTGCTCCTTCTGTGGTAGTCACCACAAGGTGACTTTTTTAAGGAAAGGTAGAGACATTAGGTGAGTAGGCAGACAGGGAGGAAGAGAGAGGAGGAAGAAGAATTTCATCTTTTTTATTTAGTTATTCATCCTGGTTTTTCACACAGGCCCAGGTCACAAACCTGGGTCCTTGCGATGCATGGCAACTATATCTGGGGTCTTAACTGCTAAGTCACCAAGACATGCCCACAAGTGTGATTCTTATTCTCATTGTCCCTTGGTGTATTGACTCCGTGGGCATTTTGCCATGATACTCATATTCTTTGTTTTTTTAATGCTGTAGTCTCCTCCCTGCTTCCCAATTTAAGTCCTAATACTGGGATTATTTACCACCCAACTTTCTTTCATACCACACAGATATAGTAGGAATATTAAGAGCTTTCATGTAAGGAGAAAAAGGGTAAATCATTGAACCTCTGTATGCCTCAGCTGTAACACGAGTTTGGTAATATTAATCTCCAAGGGTGTGTGGACTGTGACTATAAGGTCCTTCCTGCCCAGTCTTCCATTGTCTTTATCCTGGGGTCTATCGTTGTTAATGCAGTCTTCCCATCTAGCAGAAAACAACAAATGTGAAAGAATCAGAACTCAGTCCTGCTCCTCAAAAGTGACTAGTACACAGAGTTGACCTTGTGAAGCAGCTCTTACTTTCAGGATAGATATTGCCATAACCACTGGATTCGTAATAGGTGTGAATTTATTCCTAGGAAGGTAAGACAGAATGTGTTAAGTGATGACTGACTTATAATTTGCAACCCATATTTATTGTTTTACATAAGACACAGTGTTCCTAAGTTCTTAATGTATCAAAATTGTACATACTAGGATAGATTCCATTTGCAGTTTCTTTGTAAATTAATTTCTAAATACATTTGAGAGAGATAAATGGATTTTCCACTTTTTTATTGAAACTCACATGCAAAATATCTTAATTTCAAATTGTATAACATCATGATTCAACATTTGCATAATTGCTAATAGTTGCATGGACATGAGAGAATAATTACTTCAAAAAAACTCTAAGCATTTAAAAATATTTATAGTTATTTACAAATATTTTAAGTAGCCTCAATAGACATTAACGCTCCAGCAAGCAAAAGAATAGATACAAGAGATCATTTCCACCAACCACATTGATAAAATAATACTTTACTTCTTTACTTGAGATTGAGATATATGTATATGTCTACATGTATATCTTCGTAAATTATATGCATAAGACCTCAAACTAATTTATAAACAAATTTTTCAAATACGCAATTATTCCTCTGAACATTTTTCGCTAAGAAATGTAGAAGTAGAGTGACAGGAAACATGTAGAAAGAGATTCAGGAAATAAATGGAAGCAAGAGATACTTGAAAACTGTCAATACCTTTGCGAGTAATTCCTGAGGAGTGTTTTTTTTTTTTTAATTCAGGGCAACTATAAGGCAGATGTAATGGTTCTTCAGAAAACAAATTCACACACCCGTGTCCCTGCAAAGATAACGGGGTAATGGGTCAAAATTATATGATTTTTAAAGGAAAAAAATTGAAGTGGTAAGCTATGAATCATTAATGTTTTACAAAATATTTCCACCTGTTTTCACATTTCAGCTGTTATCTTTTATTCAATTATTCAAGGAAAGGAAGAAAATATTCCTTCAACAGTATAATACAATCGTAGTTGTCTTTGAAATAGATAAACTGAGCTTATAATCTGTTTAGTAGCTAGGTTTCCAGGAGACAAAGATTTTAAAGAGAACATTTTTTGAGGAGACTTTATAGATACTTGACTATGATTAGGAAAAGTGATGTGAAATTAGGATTCAAACAATGTTTCCAAAGTTAGAGCATAAATATTTGCTTGAGACACAATGTAAGCAAACAAAACCCTAATTTTCCAGATAAGGTAGCTCTCACAGAGGCAGAGAAGATTCAAAGACTGCTGAAATCTGATCAAGCAATACCAGTTGACAGAATCAGGACAAAATCAGAGAAATCCTGACCTCAGTACTCTTGTCTCTTGCCCCTCTGCATCATGGTGATCTTAAGGAAAGAGTAAATGAGGAGTCAAATATTTGTACATAGCTTTGACCTATTGAGTCCATATTTGCATTTTACCATGAAAATGGTGAATAGAGAGTGCTGTAGTTCTTTCCATATTAAGGCTGCCCGTAAACACACCACACAGCACCCTCACAACACCACACATCCTTCCTACAATGCCTATCCTTGCCGGCCTCTAGTGAGTCATTCCTGGTACAAATCAATAGTGGGTGTTCGTGGAGAAAAGACCTCCCCCCTGAGGATGAGCTTCAGTGCCTTCCGGAACCACCGGTAGGAAAAGACATAGATGATGGGGTTGCAGGCTGAGTTAAAGTAAGCAAACCAGATAAAGATGTCAAAGACGAGTGGTGGGGTGATGAAATTAAGGAGGCTGTCAACCAGCGTGTCAATGGTGAAGGGAAACCAGCACAGGAGGTATATGCCCACGGCAATGCCCAGCGTCTTGGCAGCTTTTCTTTCACGCTTGGAAGCCCCAGCCTGGCTTTTGTTCATGGTGTTGATCTGCTGAGCCTGTCTTGTAGCAACCACAAAAATCTTCACGTACAAGCTGATCATGATGAGGCAGGGCAAAAAGAACACAGGGAAGTTTAACCAGCCCCAAAACTTGTTGAATAGCAGTTGGCAACTGCCCACACAAGGCATCTCTTCTAGCCACAGGCTGAGCCCTCTCTCTACCACGTCTGTGTAGAGGAAGACGGCAGTGTAAGCTGCTGGAACCCCCCACCCTGCCAGGATGTACCTGAAGGCCACCCTGACTGTGAACTTGGACGGATACAGCAGGGGCTCACAGATGGCACAGTGGCGGTCAATGGAAATGAAACAGAGGTGGAAGATGGAGGTGAGGCAGAAGAGTGTGTCCAGGTAGGTATGCAGACGGCAGAGGACGTCGCCGAAGAACCAGCAGCTCTCCACCGAGCGAACGGTGCTGAGGGGCAGCACCAGCAGACCCAGAAACATGTCCGCCACAGCCAGCGAGAGCAGCAGGAAGTTGGTGGGCGTGTGAAGTGCTCTGAAGTAGGACACGGCAAACACCACAAACAAATTTCCGAGGACAGTAATCAGCATGCCTGCTGCGCAAATGGTGTAGATAGTCAACTGGACGCCCAGAGGATGAATTGTCCTGGGGCAAGATCCATTCACCGGGTAGCAGAATGCCACGGAGTGTCCTTCAGCACCTTGGTGGAGGACAGTGCTCATTGATGATTTCCAGGCTTCCTGTTTTTCTGCAAACTGTCCACCTGTGCCACGCAAACACAAACATATTGCTTATTTGTCAAATATTAGAAAGTGAAATCTAGAGGCAAAGCTAAACGGCAGTTTGGAGTCTAGCAACATTTCCCTGGTTACCAAATCAAATGTGAAAACAAAATACAGCACAGGATTCAAGGTCTCATAAGAGTTCCTTCTGTTAGGCCTGTTTTGTCTGAACAGGCACTTCTGAAACTAGTGTAGGGAAGATCCCTATGGAAAGAGGAGAGGGATGTAAGCTAAATGCTTTTTCAAAGAAACAACAGGCTATGTCACAGCAGGTAACACACAGTTACTAAGAGGTGTCTCTTCTATTTTGATTTGTGCTGTAAATGTAAAAGTGTGATTTAAAGTTATAAGTGAACCAGTGAGGAATTAGTTCTTGTTGACAAGTCATTACTTGATAAGAAGTAAATTTTGACTCCTCTTTTCAAAAATTAGACAATAAAATCAGTAGATTAAGGTTTTTAATCATGTATCAACTTTCCCAGAAAAAAATCAGCATAAACAGTTATAAGCATAGACAGACAAAAGATAAATTAAGAGATGTTAATTAGACTTAGATTGGTAACAATTTTGCAATATATACAAATATCAAATCATTATACTGCACATCTGCAAATAATATGTTGTAAAATCAATTATACCTCGATAAATAAAATGAGATAGTTTTTAATCTGTTTTAAAAAAGAAGCAATAGGTGAAAATATTTGGAAAAAACTTTAGTCAACTAATTAGGCTTACCATTTAGATTCCCCATCATATATTTCACATATATATGTTAATATACTTTTCTCTTCTTTTCTATGCAAATATACTTGAAAATCTGGTAATATGCTCTAAAAATAATAGATTAAAAGAAAAAATACAAAAAAAGAAAATTATTCTATTTTAGCTTGGCAAACTACACAATTTCTAAATATAACCCACAGGATTTTACATCTTGAGAGAACTGCCTCATATGAGAAAATATTTATGTATCTGAAAACCACTCTGAAATTTTAAGTTTTAAACAAGCTCTAATAAATTGAACTCAGAATTTCCAAGTTACATACAGAGGTAGATACTAGATCACTTCATGGGAAGAAGTCCTTCTGCTGCAGGTTGAGAAGGTCTTCAGACTTCTAACAGCAAAGAGGACAGATGCGCAATCAGTTAATGATTTTATATTTCAAATAGAAACCACCCGTTCATGTGGTATGTTATTCAAATGCGCACTGAAGGAGTACCAAGGGACCTGGTTCGCACCATTCATGAGTCTCAGTAATTTAGATTGCTTCTCAGTACAGGATAATTTATCCTGCTAATTAATTGGATATGCACTTTAAAGACATTGGATTTATATATTTTTTGTGCTTTTTTGGAGCTAGTGAGATTTGCTGCTATAGAACTATTTGTGTACATTTCTCGCAATATAAAAAGTAATTAACAATAAGCCCTTTGCTTTGTAACTCCTAAACTGAATTCTTCATAATGTCCTTAAGCTCTAATTTTTGTGCCAGTTTAAAAAAATCATAGTAAATAAGACAGTTAACTTGGATACAACAGAGCTAAATTTTTAATCTGCCTTTCCTCGATATCACTTATCGTCTTCCTCCCTCCATTTCCATTTATTTAGAGTACCTGTGCTTAGACCCATTGATCTGTACTCCAGATGGATATACTTGTGTAAAAGAACATGTTCAATCATGTTCTACATTTGATGTTTCTTGATAGCACATTTTCGGAAGATGGAATGCCTCTTTATGGTCACAGAGAAGTCATTTTATTATATAACTAAATTCAATGTGCAAAGGTGACAGAATTTTAAAGTAACAATCCATTATGTCTGCTGCAGGGCTTGTCGGAGGAGGGAGGGAAAGACAAAAGGAAGTGGAGTTGGCACGCACGTGCCCTGTTCTACAAAGCCCCAACTAAACCAGTGTTTCCCAAATCGAAGACCCTATAGTTCATCAACTGTGGGGAACTTGCCTTGTAGCAAGCCTGTATGTATGGAAGCAGATTTCTGACCCTATAACTTAATCAGACCAAGAAGGCTCCTGCATTACCATGAGCTGCTGCATTTCTTAATGTACACATTATAGCCCACGTGCAATCGGCCAGGGAGTCTGTGATGCCAAGTTCTATCTAACTTAGAAGTTGTGTAAAATAAGGACAAATCCCTTACAAATAAATCAAAGCCTAAAGAAGGAAAATATCAGAAAAGTTTGGTTTGGGATACGTTACAACAATCATAGTTAAACATAATATGTAATCATAAATACATTTGGAATTGCAAAACTATATAAAGACAGTTTCTAGTTATGATCCTAGTCAGATATTACCCAACACTTGTATGTCAAGCAATCTCATCTGTTAATTGAATATGAGACATGACTATCTCACAATTTTATTGTGAAGATGAGTAATCAGCACTTGTGTTAAGAGTAGACTCTGGCACACAGGAAGCTGAGTCAGGCAGTCAAGAGTGTGAAACGGTAACGAGTCCAGAACCACTGTTAACCTGCCCAAACGAGGCTCGTATCCCTCTACCACTGACTTTCAGAAATGGACTCCATACCCCAGTCATGAGTGAAAACAGCTGCATATTGAATCTTTTGAGCTTTTTTTATTTACCAAAGATTCCATCAATGCGCTATTTCTGAAGCTTCTCCTGAAGTGGTTGTGTGTTTTAGAAATGGGAGATAAAGGCACGTGGCTATTTACAAAGTGGTCGAAAGTGCTGTTTGGATTTGATTTAACCGTGTCTTGTTCTTTAATAATACTACACCCACAGTGTAGGCTGCATAGCGGGGGTGTTAATGCATTCCCAGAAGAGCAGTGACAGGCTCCCTCATAATAAACTGTGTGAGTCAGGAAGAGACAAAGCCACTAGGAATCTGAAAATAAATCTAACGGAGGATCCTTGAAGAACCCGTATCTTCTCAGAGTATTTGGTACAGTCAGTAAATTCTTAACGGGCTCTACTCGTATTTGCAATCTCAAAGAGCAGTCAATGTTGTTGACTAAGGGTTGAGGAAGTGCAGAAAGAATAGTAAAAAAATTTTCTTAATGATACAAATAAAGAAACAATTCCAGAATATCTTCAGAGAGGACGAGGCTTCTTGCTGTTAGTAGCAACTCTGAAATCAAATCAAGGAGAATTAAACGTACATGAAGGGGCAGAGGTGGGCTGGGTGCAAGAAGACAAGTCAAAGAGCATGAGCTATAAGAGAAATAGATCTGGTTTTCAATCGTGTGATCTGGGAAATCTTGCCTAACATTTGGAGAAATAAGTGTTACAGAGTTTATGAAATATGTGAAGAAATTCAATTGAAATAAATCATACTACTCATCTGCAACACAGGAGGCACTCCTAATTGCTAATTTTTCTATTCCCTTTATTTTGCATCCTCTCTGAATTCATGCTGATATTTACTTACAAAAAATTTTTTTCATGTTACTTTTTAAATCGCTCATCAGAATTTATGCTTTGTTTTAGGGTGCTAATAAACATCATGCATGCTAGAGCGTTTTTACTTCTTGTAACTCTCCCCACTGTATATTGCAGAGCTTCCTCTGTACTGTATTTTGAGGTTAAAGGTACTGTCTCCAATTCCCAAAGACTGGATTATGTGCCCCAACCATGTACATCTTCAGCAGTGTATATGCTTCTTTGATTGTGGCTCTTAAGACACAGGATTGTAGCTTCCTGCTTACTTCCGGTGCCCTTCACTAAATGCATCTTCATGAGACAAAGCTTTGCAATATCTACCATTACAAACCAATAAATATGCCAATGCCTGGCTTATAATACTCATACCACAAACATGTATGGTGTAACTGGTTATGCCTTAGACAAGCTGACGGTATAAGAATGCTGTAAAAAATCACTTGCAGTGTGAGTTTCATCAATGTCTTTCCTCTGCCACCTCAGTGCTGAATCTATCATGAAACATGCTAAGTGAGCTATTATGCCGAAGGTGTGCTATTGCTTCAGGGCCAGTGATATGGATCAACAAAAGGGGCCACAGGGCTGAAGGGAGGGGGTTTGGAAGGAAGAAGGAAGAAACCTACAGAGGACAGCCTTGGGGATCAGGAAAGGAAATTGTCCTAGGGGTCATGACCCAGGTTTTATGCTCCTGGTGTGTTTCAATTAACCACTTAGCTCTAGTGTCATCCTTTCTTCCAGACTTTTTGAATTCACCTTTTTAAAATTTAACTTTGGTTGTCATTTTCCTTATGAATTCATGTAAGTCATTCTGAAATCCTTTCTGGAACAAGTCATGAGATAGAAATAATAGTGAATCTTTGGAATCAGCAGTACCAATTCAAGGAATACAGTCCAAGGAAATAAACACAAAGACAAACTATATATATATATATATATAACTATATATAACTATATATATATAAACACTGTTAATAATTAAAATGGAAATGACCTCAATATTCTCGTATAGAGGATAGACAAAACAAACTGTTATACAATTCATGCAAAGTTTTGTAGTCATTAAAATTAATGATCTAGTTCAATATGATTGAGCAATGTATTCATATACATTGAGAAAAGGGAAATAGTACAAAAATAAATAGCAAAATTAAATGTGTATGTCTCTAAGTTACCTCTGTTTACAAGGAGAATGAGTAGATTTCTCCAGTAAGTTTTGAAAACATGTCCATTGTTGTACTTTCTACAGGATTTGAAATTCCATTTTTTTCTTTATAACAAGCGTGTATATTATCCCAAAGAAAAATGTAATTTTTTTATTCCAAGAAATATGAATCTACTGTGTGTTCAGAAATCAAACATGCCTCCATTTGCCTTAGCCAGTTACAGCACACTTCTTTTTAAAGGAAGAAAGGCAGGCAAGAATGAATGCAGATAAACAAGTAGGAAGGAAAACAGAGGAGGAAAAACACTTCTATTTATTTCCTTAATCATTTCGCTAGTTTCCCCCAACACCTGGCTACAAACCTGGTCCGGGCTTTCTAAGGACTTTACCTCAGCCATTGACTTAGTGCCTGAGCCACCGAGTCGTGTCTATACCATACCTTCATATGGTTAGCTGTGAATAGCAGTATCCTAGACTATTGACTAAAAGTCCAAATATCATCACTCCTCCTAATTTTCACCGTATCAGTCTATATTTGGGCAATTTTTCATTTTCATAAGCAATTCACAAGATATTAGAGATTTCTACTTTAATATCATTTATTACCAGAAAGTCATGTATTAAATATTAGAAACTAAATTTGCCTTCATTTCCTCTGATTAAAAAATTTAATTCTAATGAGACTACACTAGTTATGAGTCCGTGAAATTTGGAAGCTGCGTGGAAGTGCTGTAGCACAGGTTCAACTAAGACACCTCCCTCCTTTTCAGAGACCCCACGCTCCAGTATGGTAACCATACAAAGCTTTTCCTGCCACAGAGAACATTTAGGTCAGAACAGTTCTTAATTCACCCAGATTAGTCTTTGTAATCATGCACAGAGGATTCACATTTCCAGTTGACAGTACCAGTAAATTTTGAACATGCTAAGAATAGTAGCATATTTTTAATGGAAATTTAAAAAAATAACAATACATATTTGAAGGCATCTATTAGTTACCCCAATCACTTGTCACATATATTAGAAAAACTACATCTTTACAGTTTTTTTCACCTTTAACAGGATCTATGGAAAGAACTCTCTCAAATATTTGTATTTTTAAAACCTTTAAGAGAAATACTGTTAATTATAAGAAATTATCTCTTAAGTGGTTAAAAATTATTAGAAATGTGGTGATAGGGATGGTGTGTTACCAAATATTTGTTGAAGAGTGAACCTGTGCATTCACACTAGATGATTTTGTAAATCAAAGTTACCTCAATAAAAAATAAACAAAAAATGTTCTCCTTGGTTTGAGGCACAATTGCTTTAAAATACTCTGTACAGTCCAGGGGTATAGCTTTGGACTAAAGTTCCCGTGTTAATCACAACTATCTAATTAATCCCCATTACTTATTCCTCTTATCCTTCATCCCTTTCCCCTCTGGGGACCAAAATTTTATTGTCAAAATCTAATGTTTATCTTGTCTTTTTCTTTATTTCTTTGTATTTAATATATGAGTGAAATCATCTGTTATTTGTTTTTCTCTTTCTGTCTTATTTTGTTTAATGTAATCACCTCAAGTTCCATCTATGTTGGAACAAATGACAAGGTTTCATTTAAAAAAAATATGTATGAATATTATTCGTTTGTTTACATACATTACATCTTTTTTATCAGTCTTCTGTCAGTAGGCATTTAGGTTGTTTCCATGTCTTGTCTATTCTGAATATTTCTTCAATGAATATGCAGGTGTATATATCTTTTTGAATTTGTGCTTTCATATTTTTTGGATAAATATCTAAAAGTGAAATTTTAGGAGTTTATCATAGTTTAAATTTTGCATTTCCTCCACACTGTTTTTCAGGGACTGCACTAATTTACATCCCCTCTGACAGTGTACAAGTTTTCCTTGTTCTCCATACCCTAAATAACACTTGTTTCTAGTATTTTCAATATAAGCCATTCTCACTGGTGTGAGGTGAACTCTCATTGTGATTTTGATTTGCATTTCCTCCAGTAATAAGTAGTGAATATCTTTTCATGCAACAGTTGGCCAACTCTATGTCTTCTTTGAAGATTGTCTATTCAGATTTTCTGTCCATTTTTTGTTTCGGCTTTTTGACATTTTGCTGTCGAATTTAGTACTTTATATATATTAGATGTTACTCTCTTGGATAAATGAATTGTGCATGTTTTTCCCAAACCATAAGAAACCTTTCTGTTTTTGTGGTGATTTCTTTCAGTGTGCAGAAGCTTTTTAGTCTGATTTAGTCTCATTTATTTTTACTTTCATTTTCCTTGCTATTGGGGTCAAATCCCCAAAGGCCTCTCTAAGGCTAATGTCAGGAAGCTTATTAACTATGTTTTCTTCTGTGTATTTTATAGTTTGGGGAAAAATTCAAGCCTTTAATCCATTTTGAATTACTTTTTGTTTACGGCATTCGATAATGGTCCGGACTCATTCCTTGCCATGCGGCTGTTCGTTTTGAAATGACCGACTGGAGGAAAATACAAACTCAAGGAGCTGCACATTCACTTTGCTTTAGGAACTGGAGGTTCCAATATTATTTGTATACATTTTTATCTCAAAAATAATAGAGATTAAAAAGTAAACTTTCCTGTTTGGCACCAACTTTGGAGTAACTTTGTGCTTTTTCTATGAAATAGATTCCATAATATTTTCTAGTGAGAACACCAACCAGACTACCCAGGGATGTGAGATTCTATTCCTACCTCTCCTCTTATCTTTTATCTAAACAAGCCATGTCTATTATTCTAAAGCCCATTTAAAAGCTTCTGTGTACAATTTGTATTAGTGCATAATGAGAGTTTGAAACAGCACAGATTTTATGTGGCTACTTCCTACCTTGACGAAAGTCTTGGAATGATTGGATTGCATTGTATATTATATTTTGCTAAATTGATTAGTTTGCATCTCTTCATTCATATGAACCCCAAAATGATAATTTCTTAGAGACAAACTTTTTAATCTAATATTAAAGATTTCAGTCTATTTCAATACCGCCCTCACCTAATAGGGAAATCAAATCTTTAGCATGACACATAAGGTTTTCCCTAAACTGCTCCTGCTTTTGTGTAGTTTTAGCACTTACATGAAACAGCTAAACTATTTCATTCCCACACAATTAGCCTGCTGTTTCTTCTGGTGGTTATGTTTCCTGTTACGCATTGTGCTGTATCGAACAAAGCTGTGTTATATCAAAAAAATCTGTTTCCCAAAATAGCTTTTGTATGATTCCAAGTTAGAGAAACTTTGGAATATTGGGAAGCAGAAGTGAAACAGTAGTTATTGTTTTGCAGGTCTTAGCAGACAGACTCAGTGACAGACAGACAGATAATCTGACAATTCCAACTTGGCCTCAGGCCTGTCTGTCAGCAGTGAGGACCACCCATTCTAAAGTGGTCTGTTGTCCCATCCTGCCCTAGATGGCGGTCCAACTGAAGCCTGAAGAAAATCTCTTGTTCCTTTGACTGTCCAATACAAGAATTATGGCCAGAAGAAATCTCCTTCAAAATGATTAAATTGCAGCAATCAGAAGAGAATAAACCAAAACTCTACCAAGAATTCCAAAATTCAATTTTGATTTTTAATACTGTCCTTTAACAGTAACAGTAATTTACTGAACTATTTCAGGACATAAGTTTTCTATATTCAAATTATCAAATTTAAAATACCGACCATTATAATTTTATAATAATAAAATACCAAACATTATAAATGTTCACCAGAATTCACAGATCAAGAGAATATCAGGAATTCCCAGCTGGACAGAGATGTTGTTAAAGGTGTTTTGGAGTAATGAGCAGCTCCCAGTAGATAGACTGGAGCAAGGATAGAGTCAAGCACCGCTAAGAGTCTTAATAACATTTGAGATTTATGTATATGAACATTAGAAACTTAGAATAAAGATGCCCTATACAGGGGAATGATGTTTTTTGGTCAGAGAATAGAGGGAGTTTAGTTATCAAAGTATATTGATATTCTCATAAAATTTACTTCAATAAAATGCATTTAACATTAAAGACCTAAGCTAATGTTAACACATTTTCTCATTGCAAACTACCTCTAATGGCTAATATTTAAAAATAATCCTACTTTCTATAAAAATAGGCAAATGTTAATGAAAATTTGCTCAAGCCACATATAAATGTTTTTTGTATATTTATCTTTGAGCTGGAGAGATCTTTCTATTAAGCAACTTTTTTAAAGCTATTCCTCCCTATAAAAAAAGAAATTTCCCAAATATTCTGTCAATATATAAAAAATTGAATGATATTTCTACTTGACCTAAGCTTTCTGGGAAGCACATGCACTACTGAGTCATTAGAGAAGGGAAAGGAAGACCTAGCTTCAATCCTCAGGAAGTTCGCTGTGTAAGCTCGATCTGAATGCTGGAGTGTTTGAAACATGAGACCTTTCTCTATGCTCCTCTGTTGGTCCTGTCCCTTTGTTCCCCAGGACAGCATTGCAAACATGAAACCAAAGTCCATGAAAACAGAAACTAATTTTAGGTAAATTTCTTCTTTATAAAGAAGATCTGTCCTCCAGCTTCCCTCCCAAGAGACAGCCCCCACTTATTCAGCATCTTCTCTTTTATAATCATCTATGTCTGTGGATTCGGGTAAGTTTCTCCCATTTTTTTTACATTTCTATGTTTTCATTATTCAGTGAATGTGTTCAGAGATTTTATTGGGAAAGACAGTGCCAGGCACTGTGAGACACAAAGGCGAACAATACAAGGACATAGTCTCTCACACACCTTGTCGTTAGATGAAAATTCAATACACTCATGTGCATGCAAGTCTGGCAAAAGCAGGAGTCACAACAGACAGGTTTGGGTCTTGAGGTGAGAAGAAAAGATAGATGCTGAGTATGTTGAGTGTGAGATCTTGCTGGAGAGTTTAAAAAAGATACTCCACTGGTAGTAAAAGTTTGGAAGTCAAATTGGGTGTAAGTGTTAAGTAACAGAAAAATACTGGGTAGAAATCCACATAAAGGTGGTCATGGTAAGATTAGAGCAGGGCTTCGCAACCAGGGCATTATAGAGGTTTGGGGTGAGGTGTTTCTGTGTTGTGGGGAGCCTCTTTGTGATGGTAGGATTTTGAACAGTATCTCTTATGTCTACCCTCTAGATGTCAGTATCACATACTCCCTGGTTGTGACAACCATAAATGACTCCAAATTTGCCAAATGTCTCAATGGGACAGAAACATTCTTGATTGAGACAGAGTGGTAGTGTGAAAGATGAAAAGAAGATGGAAAAGAACAAAAATTGGTAAAAAAATTTCATGGAGTAGGAGAAGGAAGAGAAAGAGAAAATGACAGAAAAGATATTGACTGTGGCAATAAATAATACCCCAAAACTCAGAGGGGAGAGAAAAACTTCGGTTTGTGGATAAAGCTCAATTTTGGTGAATCACTGATCTACACAAATGGACACACTACCTCTAGGTATGTAGACAAGTTGTGTGCATAAATGCCATAATATATATATATATATATATATATATATACATATACACATATATGGAGAAAGAGCATATTCCTAAACATTTCCTTTATTTAATCTCATTTGGACAGTCTAATTTTATCAAATTTACAAAACTTGCATCAATTTTCTTGAAGAAGGCTTGTCAGAACTAATAAAATTGAAGGAATTACATAACTCTGCTTTTTTCTCCTCTTCTAATACTCCATAATTTAAGCTCCCAGTATTTTCAATCTCTTCCCTATTCACAAGACATAATAACAATCTCAAGAATGATTTAGATAAACTCAGCTATGTTATGAATGTCAATTAGTGTGAAAATTTTGTCTTCTCTTCCAATGATTGCAAGCAAAAAAATTCCTATTTGATTTAAACAAAAAGCTGAAATTCTAAATCTCTAGTTTTGGAGATTTAGGAATCAGCAAGTCTGTGAGAGAGCTTCTTTTTATTGGAGGTGCTTTCTCTAAAACCCTAGATATTAACCATTGGTACTCTGGAAACTCCTAAGTTTCAACCTAAGCATCTATTATACCAACTGGAGGAATCTCCTTATCTGGTCTGTCCACATTGCTACCTTTGGGCATAATGTATCCAAGATTCCTTTCGGCTGAAATAATCAGAGAATTGGAAATATTCTCTACCCATGTGCAGGAAACAGACTTAATGTGGAAGAGTCAGGATGGAAGATCATTCCAGTGACAATCACCTTCAATGCCTTTCGAAACCAAGGGTAAAACATGCCATATATAATGGGATTGAAAGTGGAATTGAAGTAACCCAGCCAGAGGAAGACATTGTACAAATCTTCAGGTGTTGTAAAATCAATGAAAGGGTCTGTGATTGTCGAGACAAAAAAGGGAAGCCAACACAACACAAACACTCCCATGACGATGCTTAAGGTCTTGGTGGCCTTGCTTTCTTTCTTGGATGATACCTTCATTTTGCTTTCTGACCCAACCTGTTTTACTGTAGGACCAGCACCAATTTGCTTGGCATGTTTCCTGGCTACTGTGAAAATGTGTACATAAATTCCCACCATTACAGCCCCAGGGAGAAAGAAGGCTATAAATGAGGCCAGCACCCCCCAGAGCTTGTTAAATATCAACACACATAAACCTTTGCAGTCAATGGCTGCAATAAAGTCTTCTGTTCCAATTAAATTTAATTCTGAGAATACCAAGCCAAAGGAAAAAATGATCGGGATGCACCAACTGATGAGCAGAAAGACCTGTATAACAGGAATGGTGATTTTGGTGACATAATGCAAAGGGTCACAAACAGCATAGTAGCGGTCCACTGAGATGAAGCAGAGGTGGAAAATGGAGATGG
Source organism: Solenodon paradoxus (assembly GCA_004363575.1). Classification (NCBI taxonomy): domain Eukaryota; kingdom Metazoa; phylum Chordata; class Mammalia; order Eulipotyphla; family Solenodontidae; genus Solenodon; species Solenodon paradoxus. The sequence continues at coordinate 24,354 of RJWH01004378.1, forward strand.
TACAGAGCATGATGTCACAGCAGCTGTGGACTTTGCAAAAGAGATCACCAAAGTACCAACAAGACTCAATGGACCTGATCATGCTGAAGGGCATGACCACACAGCTCAGCAAAAAGTCGGTGGTGGCCATGGAGAGGATCAGGAAGTTGGTTGGAGAGTGGAGCTGCTTGAAGTGGGCAATGGAAATGATCACAACCATGTTACCCAGCATGGTCATCATGATAGCACCAATCATGACAATGTACATAGTGAATATGGTCAGCACAGACCTCACATTTCTAGGGCACGAGTTGTTTACCAAAGGATAGCAATATTGTACTTCTGGGGAGCTCCAAAGTTCAGGTGGATTCATTGTGTTTGTTCCATAGGTACACTGAGTCTTTATCAAAAGTGCTGTGTTCCTCTTCTTCCTGTGAAAGAAAAAGGCAAAACAACAAATGTTGTTGGCAGGACAGCTTTTCATAGAGACCAAGCTAGCCTGCATTTCCAATCCTGTTAAAACGTCTTCCTGACCAGGAGCCCTGCTCCCTATATGCTCATGGGCATCACCTAGGGATTTTTTTAAATCACAGATTCTGATTTGGGGGTAGAGGATTGGAGGGGAGGTTGAGTCTGCATGTCTCAGCAATTCTCAAGAGGTTCCAATACTATTAGTCTAATTGCCATCCCTAACAAGTAAAGGACTAAGGACAACTAAATGAATATTCAGTCACCCAACCTCTAATAACTCAGCTAAAATGATCTAAGTCACCCAGGTAAATTAATGTTCAGATTTCACTTCTGAGTCCTTACTCTTGTTCCAAATCCACAGACAGATTAAAAATTTCCCTCCCATTTATATTAACCAAAATGCTGAGGCTGGTGGAAGACTTGGGAGAGTGATAATTTCTGTGAAATTATAAATGTCTTAAACAATGCAGTCTGAAATTGTGCTACTCCTTATGAAATTTCTTTTGTAGGTATTTGAAAATTCTTTTGATTTGCCACTTGTTATGGATAATTCAATAAGGAAACATTTTTGTCTCCAGCGAGCAACATAGATTTTAGAGTTGGGAAGCACCATATGGAAAGCTAAATATATGCTAAAGGTTAAAACCTTGAGTCCAAATTCAGGTTGACGTCATCTTGTCTACAGATTTCAAGTCTTACATTGACAACAAATTGGACATAAAGGTGTGTTCACTGTATGAATTGCCATTTATATAATTCATGCATGTGTGTGTGTGCATGTGTATACAGTTGCCATTAAAATGTGTAAATAGTGGGACTGACTTACCTAGAACATGACACGGGTGATTTATTTTTCCAGTTCCAACACTGAATGTGTAACTCTGATGACCAATGACAAACATTGATGAAACCTAAGACCAGGCTGCTGAAATTAGAGTTTGGCTTAAGAATAAAATAAAACATACAGATCTATTGGGAAAACATCCCCGCAAGCACATTCTTACCAGATTAGTTGAAAAAGATACAGAGGATGCAAATATCTAGCAAAATAATATTTACAGCATTTGCTACTATAACTCAGCAATGTTTTTCCCAAAGTATATTATTTAAAATCCTAAGGTGTGGCATATTTTATTTGCTCAGGATATGACAAGTGATTTTCTCAGATTCGAATTTTTCTTTAGCAGTGTTTAATTGTGCAAACCAAATATTATGTAATTGAATTTGAAATATTAAAACATAAAAAAATAAAATGAAAGAAAGACAAAAACTTACTCAATTTTTTAAAAACTTCAGACTATCAGTTTTAAAACACACAGCACAAATTATTTGATTGCTTTTCTCTGTGGTCCCAAAACTCTAAGAGAATAATGAAATTTTAAACAACTAAATACCTTCTTTAATAAATCAGATTCATTCTGCCTTTACTTTCATGAATTAAAATTTTTAATTAAAATAAAATGTTTAAAGATAGCTAATAAGTACTACAAATTAATTATCTGTTAATGCATTTTGTTGGATTATAGGGGAAATTTCCTTCACCTCTAAGGCAATTCATCTCAACTGGTCAAGCAAATAAATTAACAACAGACAGATTAGTAGAAAAAAGGATACATTTAATTACAGTTGAACCAAGAATTCACATAGCTATAAATCCTAGGGTAAATAAGACAGACTGACAGTTTATATCCTGACTAAGGGATGGGATGAGGAACTGAGATAAGAGAAGAAGGGTCTCAGGAGATCAGGAAACAATGATTTAATGTTTAGTCTGTAAAATAGTTATGTTTCTCAGATAGAAAGGACTTTCTACAGATAATTCTCTATCTGGATAAAACCCCCAATTCTCATTTTTTAAGATAATGGTAACAGTATCTCGTGAAACTCCAAGTCCTCCATTGACTTCAGCTCCATATACCAAAGTAACACATATTAGAAAAAACTTCCTCTGAACACATTGCAGGAGACTTATCCTTCAATATACATAGATACACCATTCCTGATACAAAACAGCATATTCTTCAGCACTTGGCGATGTGATTGCTGAAGTTAAAGCTTCATTTTTTTCAGAAACACTCTCAGAAGGTGTTGATATAGTTCAACTTCCTAGGTTTGTAAAGCGAATTTCATTTTTATTATTATTACTTTTTGAAAATGAGAGCTAGAAATTAGTAGTATTAGCTCATGTTTCTGTTACATACTTAAGCATGTTAAGCAAATATTTAATCATTTAGGTATTAAGACATTTATTTAAAAGTTACTATATGGATGAGTTGGTAATCAAAGATGATAGTGTTGTTAAACCCCTATCTGAAGCTGTCGGTCAAACAAAAAACGTAAGTAAATGCAAATACATCAGTTGGTCGACTTTTCTTTTTAAAAGGGAAGCCATTGTGTAGTTAAATGGAGATGGATTTTGCTTGTCATTTTAAAACTCAAGTAGAATAGAGCTAGCTTTTCTTTTGTGACTCACCTCCAAAAAAGAAACAGAAGTTTTTCAGTAAAATAAAATGAGGTTAAAACCTCTGTGACATCTTACTTTTATCAGGGACATTGTCATTATGCTTTTTCACCCTTCTTTTTGTAAACATTTCTTCAAAGAACCAAATTAATCATGACATTTCAAGCTATTACCTAGCAAAAACATAGAAAATTGCTCATGATTTGCCATGGTAAAAAGGAACCATTTGTGAACAGTTCAGAAGAAGAGTGAAATTTACATTGCTTTTTAGTTCTAATTTAGTTTTTTAATGGAAAAGATTATAGAATAAGGAAACATAACAAGGACTATGATATTATGATTTTGAAAATACAAAAGTTCTTCAGAATTTCAAGGAAAAAAAATGAAAAGGGGATTATATAACGATTTTTCTTCAAGTAAGATGCCTAAAATTACATTAATGTATATGTATTTTTAACAAATGAGAAAAATATTAAGTAAGTCCAAAATAAACTATAAATAAACTGGAAAATATTAAGAAAGGAAGCATCATACCTGTTTTCTGGCATGTTTTTTCTTCTTTTCTTACTGGTTACATAGTTGAAACACTTCTCTGAGACTACATCTGTGAAAATAATAATTCTATTTTACTTTGATATATCTTACTTATACAACAGTTCCTTAGGTAAGAGAGATTACCTGTGAATTAGGTTTAAGAAAGATCTGTTCGGTCTTCCTGTCATTGGCTCTTTAGAATTTTAATGATTTTTATATTAATTGATGTTTCTTATTATGAATCATTATTTTTGATTTGGTTCCTTACAACAGAAAAAAAAAAGAGATAAATATAGCTACTCTTTTTTTCCTCTCATATATTCTCCTTTGGTTTACCAGGATCTGTTTGGTTAAGAAGGCAATTTAGAGCTAAAAATCATTGAATATGACTAATCTCTAGTGCTAAGATGTCTTACCATGTAAACGAGTATTTTGCTACAAACTTCACCTTTGCTGATTTCTCACCAGTAAAGGAACCGAGGTTTAAGCTCTTAAAGGCAGATTCTTGGCAGGACATGCTGTCATCAGTATTTCACAAAAAATAGGCCTCTTGAGGTTAAATTACCTATGTCCTGCTTTTGACAGGTGTGACGCTAGCCAAGAGATTACAACCAGTCACCAGAGAATTGGTTCTGGGAGGGAGAATCCTTTTTGGGCTATTGTCCCTGTGACTTCGGAGGGACAACATGGACTAGCTTCATAGAAGGTCAAAGTGGAGGGGAACCAAAACATGATAAGGAAGGAGGGCAAAAGAAAGAGAAAATATTGTTCAAATCCAACAAGAGCTTACTCTACCCATTACCAAATATTCGGTGTTTTCAGACAATTAGTTCTTTCATCTCTAGTGAGAATTTGACTCATTTATAACTTTTCCTTTTGCTGTAATGCGTGATAGTGATATTCTTGCATAGTGCATGAAGTCTCTATTTTTTTTCCAAATAAATGCCCTCACCAAAACAAAAAACATTAAAAACTATGTTTCATACCAAGGAAGTGAAGAATGGAAATTTCCATCACCATGTGGTCATTTTCATAATCTCCAGGGGAAAGACATTTCCATGAGACCACACTGTTATAAACACTTAGCTTCAAGGAATTTACATTGATCATATTACCTCCACCAACAAGAGAATCATTTTATTTTAGTATCCCATATTTTGGAGAGACTCTAAGCTTAATTATCTTTAAACTAGAATCAAATTGACCCTCTTTAAATTAACTGGTGCTAATATTGTTGTAAGTTCTGAAAATTTTCTTCTTAAAATCAAAAGTCTTGGTGGATAGAGATGGTTGGAAAATGTTGCTTTCTTTTTATGCTCATAAGTAAACGATATTTATCATTTCACTTTATTTTCATAAATTTAATTACATCAGTCAAGATCTACTTAGGAAAATAAGAAATGAGTTTATTTAAGAGAAAAACAATTTTTGAAATTTTTTTAAAGGATATTAGAGGATTTAAAATTGTTAATGTCTTTAGAAGGTTAGTGAAGCTTACATCCAAGAAAGAGCTCCAAGGTTACAAAGGTCTAGATAAAATTACTTAGTATGGAGATAAATCCTCAGTGAGCTTCTGACCCGACAAAGCTTAATACATAGATCACGGCTGTTATAGTCAGACCCTGCACTCGCCAACCTACTGACACACCACTTCTGTGGCTCCATGGAGGACAAAATTACTTTAGGGGCGTCAGAATATAATTGACTTAAAGGAGACACGTAATTTACCAAAGGAAAGTATTACCATGTATTTGACAATAAAAATAAATGTTCTTGAGTCATGCCCTGGTGGCCTAGTGGTCTAGTACACCTGGCAGCAGTCCCACATGTATCCCAGGGTCTCAGGTTCAAGACCTGAGCTGGGGGAACAACAATGTGAGCGACTAAATAAAAATAAAGTGCTTCTTAAAAAATAAATAAACAAATAACAAATGTTCTTTCCTTAGCTTTACTAGTAAATAAATTATTTATTTGCCTATCTTCTAAAATCAACAAAGTAAGATAGAATAAAGTAAAATAAGATAAATAAGAATAATAAGTCATATAAGATAAGATAAAAGTAAGATACTAAAATATAAAATAAAAAGGGAAAGAAAAAGAACACCAGACCAACAGATATTCTATGAACTGAACACTTGAATTTGGAAAGGGTTTTTCACAGCAACTAAATAACAAATAGATGTAACTTAAATGCAAAATCCAAATGACTTAGGTCAGATATATTATACTTCATTGGTCGAAAGCCTTCCAAAATATGTGTCCATATGTCCACATGTTTTATTTTCCCTGACTTGGATGCAAATTTCAGGAGAAGAGGGTTGGATTCTAGTTAATTACTGTGTTTTGTGCTCTGTTCACGAGGTAGTCATCAATAACTATGTATTAGACTCAATCACAGAAGTAAGAGCGATATAATGTAATCACTGATATGCAGTAAAATAAATCAAAAATAAATAACAAACAAGGTATTCGTTTACATATTCCTGTGAATAAATATGTACATAAGTAGATGTATTTTAACAATTGTTTTCACAAAAAAATAGAAAAAAATCTGCTTAGATAAATTACGATATCAAATAATGAAACATTCTGCAAACTTTTCAAAAAACTATGGCAATGTGTCCTGACATGGAATGAATCTCTAAAACTTAATGCTAAACAGTCAAGTTGCCCAATAGCTTCAATATTATTTTGCCATTTTGAAAAAAGTGTGTAAGAGTAGTAAGTACAGATATATGCTTATGCCTGAATATTTTTGGAAAAATACATTAGAAAGTGATTTTCTCTGGAGTAATGTCTGGAAAGGTAAAACTCAGAGAGAGAGATAATTTAGCATGTAGACTTTGATTTCTTCTGAATATTTTAATATGTATATATTCCCTTCTTGAAAATATAAGCAAAACATTTTTAAATTTATTTTTCAACTAGTTGGAAAAATAAACATTTTAATAAAGTATTACTAGAAGTTAATATTTTGAATCTATAATTATACATTAAAATTTATAGAAAAGGTATCAATTAAGACTAATATAAGCATAAAATACAGGAGGTGATCATTAGTATGTGGGTAAATAGTAATTAAACATGTAAAATTCCATACCACCTCTTTAAAAATGAAATAAAGGCAGACAAGATGTAATTATGCACCTTTTAGCAAACTTTTAAAAGATTATAATGCAATTATGGCTGTAATGTAGCTGGTGGATTTAATCATTGCTGGAGAATTGATGTATCTTTCTGTAAATGTAAATTTATTTTTGATAAATAAGTGCTGCAAAAATGTTCATACTCCTTCTATCATTAATTCAAATACAGAAAGTCTATACTAACTAAATAAATCAAAAAGCAAAATGTTATGTATTAAAAGGTATCCACTGCTGTAAAAACTCTAATAGTAAAAACTTGGAAACCAATGAAATGTGCAATATATGAAAATGGGTTAATAAATTATGATCAAATGTTGTTCAGACAGTTAAGATGTTAGCTACATTATAACAATAAGGAGAGTGCTTATAATAAAACCAGAGACAATGGCAGAAATCAGACTTGTATTGCATTGTGATAGCAATTGTATAAATCATTTTCATGTGGAAGATCATAGGCAAACAGAAAAACTGTATTATAAAGATAGGCTATTGATAATATTTTGATCATCCAAAATATTTCTTTGATGTAACAGCAACAAGACATCAAACATATAAAATGGAAGGAGGAAAGTAAAATGTGAAATGTTAGAATGAACTCAAGGCTAAGTTACTTTCAAGTTAAAACAGGTTATATGCATAGTAACTTCTGTACAAACCCCAGGGTAACCTCAGAAGATATCTCTGGAGAAATTTAGGAATAAGGACATGAATTGGAGAAACTGCTGGGGTCTCCTTCGACTTGCCCACTTCTTGATGCTGAGCCACCACGCAGGTATGGAAGCCAAAGCCTCACCTCCTGCATAACTCCTCTGGCCAGTCGGGCACCTCAGATGACAGCCGCACCCAGACCAGCAGCTCAGCCGCCAGCAGCAGCTTCGCCATTTGCTTTGGCTCATTTGTTGCTGCTCCACTATGATCATGTCTGGTGGCCCAGATGACAACCACTGCAGCTGTGGGCTCTGCTGTTGGACACACTATAGGTCATGTCATCACTGGGGCCTTCAGTGGAGGTCCCAGCGTCACCTGCCCAGGAGCCTAAGAGAACCCAGTCAGCACACCAGTCACAGAAACAATTTGACTTGTGCCACTGTGAGTTGAAAGAGTTTTTGGAGTGTCCATTGAACCAGGGTAACCTTAAGCTTTGTGAGGGTTTCACTGAGGTACTTTCTGAAACAGTACAGATTTGCAAATGGATTAGCCTAATCAAGAAGTTCATACTGAAGACATGGAAAATCACCTCTCATTAACAAGTTAATTTAGCATAAAAGTATAATTGACAGTGATTATAAAGTGTAAAATCACCAGTTAAACCTCTCTTCTATCATTCATAGCTTCAATAATTCAAAATTTGGTGGAAGAAGGTGCACACTGAGATGGTATTGCGTTTGAGGATGGGCTCACCTATGACTTCTTTAAGACAGCTTTCATGATATTACTGGGAATTAATTAGAATAAAGTGATTTTCTTCCCCCAAAACTCATGAACTGCTCTGAAAGGATATTTATAATCTGGATATGCATTAAAAATATGGGTGAAATATAATTTACCTTGCAGGGGACTTGTCCACTGTCCACAAGGGTGTTGCAATATGGCTGGCTGTCTCTGGCAGGCCACAGACAGGCAGCTTTGATCAACAATTCCACACCAATGTGCTATGACATTAGCAGAGGAGGTGGGTGTTTCCTCCTGTGAGCTTTCCTGCAAGGCCCCCTCCAGCATTGGCACCATGGAGAAGCAGCCTCTAAGTTCATAGAGAACCTAGTCTTCTTTCTTCCTCACACTGAGTTTTTGGTTCATTGACTAAAAGCCACTTCCCAGGAATGGGAGCTTCTGCTTAGAGAGATGCTCTTAGTTCAAGGAGAGTGGCGATTTCACTGGTCTGTTTCCTGTGACTAGGGATTCCGAACAGGGCTGTCTGATGCTGAGATAGTTTGGCTTCTCCTACCATTTATAGACATGTCTGCCTCTTCTATTTGGGGAGTTGGTCCTGTTTCTTTCTGAAGGTTGTGGTTACTAAGTAGGTGTTTTATTTTTTGCTGTTTTGATTTTTTCTGGCTGTGTCTATGGGAAGGAAGCAAGTTCAAGATTTTATCATGCTACAATTTTGAAACTGGATCCCAAGTAAAACATTTTGTGAAAACATTTTTTTCTTTATTACGTGCTTATTTATATTATTCAGACAATTTGATCTAATTCAGATTTGATCTTAGCTGTTCGGAGGATCTAACAAACTATGTTTGTGAAGACTGAATTGAATATAGAAATGATGAAGCAAATCAAACCTAGTTGAAAGGTACAGGAGAAGTTTTCTAGAAGTCTCAAACTGATATGTAGGTCAATTAAGAAAGATGTGAGTAGCATTTAAGAAAACCAGCAAAAATAGTCTAGGCCCAGGGGCAGCAATATCAAGGAATCACCACCTGGGTCCAGGTGACAGGGAAAGAGAGCTGCTATAGCAATTGTATTAACAGGGGTGCATGGAGAGGACTATACATGACTTTCAAAGAGGAAGTCGATCACACCACAGGCAAAATGGCAGGTGCTGACTGGGGCAATTTTTCTGTTTTTACCTGCTTTCTACCCTCTGGTCTCCTGTAGGTGCTTCCTCATGACAAAATAACATCATTCAACCAGTCAAGGGATTCCCTTAATCCAATCTGTTCAGGTCAGCCTCCTGCGCAGAGAGATTAAAGATATTTAGAGAAAACAGAAGGGAGCTAGCATAGAAATCATGTAAGATATTTAAGAGAAATATGTGAACTTCAGCTACTTGTGTAGAGTAAATTGCAAAGCTTTGAAACCAAAGAAAAGAATACTTGCTAGCATGGGTGGGAAGAGAAGCATATGTACAGATAAATTATAAGTAAATATTTATATCCTTTACTAAGTTCTCAATATCTGTCTCAATGAACACAGGATCCTTATAGCCTTATAGATATATATTTCATGTAGACAGCTAGCCAAGTCTATTCAAATAGATCACCCCATGTATATTTGAATAGACTTCTATCTATAGACAATACTCAGTCTAACAACTTCAGGCCAATGTCCCATGTGTTAAAGTTGGCTGTTTATATATAGCTACTTTCTTGTAATAAAAACTCTTTATACTGCTTTCAGGAAAAGCATATGGATATAAACACAGGGCAAATTCTCTCTCCTTTGTTTTCATCTGTCCTTTAATCATCTCCTTTCAGCCATCTGCTTGGCAAGGTCTAATCGTGGGCTTCCCTCACTACCCCTGTAGAATTCAGATTGAGCAAGAATCTTATTAAGTCAGTTTATAAAAAATCCCCCCACTGCTGGTATCTAACCAACCTCAGTATCTTATCACTCTGATCTTCCTTCAGCAAGAATTCTATTGAATTAATCTAGCAAGAAGCCTTCTTACTCCTCAGGTTTCCCCTTAGTAATTTTCCATGCACTGCCCTCATCCAATTCCTGAGACATAATTCCCCACTTGTTGGAATCAAAGTTGAATTCTCTCTTCATTCCTACAAAAGCCCCATTGTACTAGCCTCCCTTGAGTGAGGACTGTCTTATCATCCTCAACAAGCATCAAGAATATTTTTCCTCTAATACACACACACACACACACACACACACACACACAAACACACAAAACACATACACAAAAAAAATTTAAAGTAGTTAAACAGTTCAGCAGTAGAGAAATAAATGAATAAATGAGATATTTAAAAGTTGAAATGGAGAAGAAACCAAAAGTAATAGGAGGATCACAGGACACTGAAGTGTCTGTCACTACTGGTGTGGCAGGCCCATTTTACTCTCCTCATCTGTGAAGAGCAGGCATGACTGAGCAATATCCACTGCCCGGTGAGACTCTCAAGAAGCAGGAGTCTGGCAGTGCTTCTTATACCCTAATCATTCTTTCTGGACACAGTCTAAAATGTTCATCTCAAGATCAGTAGTTAGACTGGATTAATAAATATCTTTTGTATAAAGAAAAATACTTCATAGTTATCGGTTATGCCTCTGTGATGCACCTGTACTACTAAGGAGTGTGGAATAAAAAAATGTAATGATGATAAAGGGGAGTAGTCCTGACTTATCCTAGTGTCCTGTGAGACACAAAATGGACCTGGGTAATTTTCCACATTTAGGTGGAAGACCTGAAGTGTCAGGATATTTAAAGACAGGGACTTGGAAGAAAAACAGGAAAAAGCCACAATGAAATTTTCCAGTTTGAATATTGACCTAACAATGAACCTGGGTTCAGGCAGTCTGCCCTCCTTCTGCTCTTCCTGTTCTTCCTCTCACAGCTAATTGCAGACATGACACGTGAACATGATTGCTGCATGTGAACCTGTGCTCTCAAACAGTGAAATTTTTTAAAAAAGTTTTGTTTGTCTCTTAATGTCTCCTAGAAAAATCATTGGAAATAATTTTTACCAAGAAAGGTCTCGTGAATGCTGATTGATGGTGTAGACATACCAGGCAGATTAAGAAACTAAAGACAGAGGAAAAAATGAAATGATTTCAAGTATAAACCCCAAAGTGAAATATCACTAAGATAAAAAATCAAATTGTAGGTGATGATTTGTAATCAAATGCTCTCTTATGGGCAGCTCTTTGTAGTGCGCTTCAGTGTGTCAGGAAAAAAAAACTGAATAAACAATTTCTAGAATAATGGTTAATAATTCTCTCAAACCCGATGACAAGGTGAATTCCTGCTGATAATGACAACCAACACTATTGTCACACATTTTTCATGAATCTGAAAGTCACAAGGATCTTCCCTATTCTGAATTCCTTGAGTGGAATCAGAGCCAAAACATTCAGCACTTTATAAAAAATTCTTACATTGGTCTTGTCACCTTTTGTTAACCAACTCCACCCTTTTCTGAACTGAATTTTTCTATTTCTTTTGTAAATTATCCCAACCAGTCAAGGTGTTCATTCAATAGTGTTCACTCTTAATAAATGATTGACTGATTGCTTGACAAGTCAAAGATACTGAATATAGTAGTTTACATAATGTTACTGAACTCTTCTCTAGACTACTGATATTAGTAGGATATTTTCAATGATTGGGTGATGTATGTTATTTCCTTCAGGTCAGAATAATGGTCTCAATTTCAATATTCTATAAACTTTGAAACACTTTTTTATTAATGTGCTTCTGGAAAAAGATTTGCGGTTTCTGAATTGGAGCTAAATATTTTTCCTGACAATATATACTTGAGAGCGTTTTGAAACCATGGATAAAAAAATCCATGAATGAGGGGGTTGCAAGTGGAGTTGAAGTACCCAAGCCACACTAACAGATCAAGTATTATCATGGGAGTGGAGTAACCCAAATATGGGTCAATCAACACCGCCAGAAAACAAGGCAACCAGCAAGCTAGAAACACCCCCATTACTATCCCCAGGGTCTTAGCTGCTTTTCTGTCCTTTTTCTTAGACAGGTGTGTTTTCACTTCTCCTTTTGTATTTTCAGGCATGTTGCTGATGACTCGAGCATGTCTTTTGGAAACAATAAAGATTTTGCCATAAATACCAACCATGATGGAACCTGGAGTGAAGAAACAGGTAGTAAACAATATTGTCCCCCAAAATTTGTTGAATGTAAGTGCACAGAAATTGAAGCAAGCAACGAGAATCTCATAACTCTGCATACCAGAAACATTGGCCTCAGAGAGAACTAAACCAAAAGAAAAAAGAGCAGGGGCCGACCAGCAAAATGCTAGCAGTCGCTTGATCATGGAGGTGGTCATTGTGGTCGTGTAGTGTAAAGGGTAACACACGGCGTAAAATCGATCAATAGCAATGGAACAAAGGTGAAAAATGGAGGTCAAGCTTAACATCATGTCAAAGCTTGCATGGAATTTGCAGAAGCCATCCCCAAAATACCAGCAGCTCTCCACCGATCGCACCATGCTGTATGGCATGATGACAAAGCCTAGCAGAAAGTCAGTTGTTGCCATGGAGAGGATCAGAAAATTTGTGGGAGAGTGAAGCTGCTTGAAATGTGATATGGAAATCATGATGACCAAGTTCCCAAAGATAGTGACAATCATGGCTCCAGTCATCACCAAGTACATTATTACTCGGACGTGAAAAGGGCGATTGGTGGGAGGGCAGGATTTATTTCCGAATTTTGGACAACTGGATAGGTCTTCAGGAATATAAGTTAGATCCATGATGCTTTAGGTTCTCAAATGTTTTTCTAGGCAGATGAGTCAATGTTTCTTCTCTTCTTAAAATTATCCCAATAAATTTCAGTTCCTAGTAGTACAAAAATGTTTAAAATCACTGGTATTAATTCATTTCAGTTACATTTCATCTAACCACTATAAGTTATATCAGTTGTAGTTGCTTTCTGAGTTATTTGATGCATTACAAAATGAAAATAATCAACTAATCATTCTGTTCTATTTCCTTCAATCATGTATTCATCATGGCTTTATCTGTCGGTAATGCAGTGGAAAATTTTCAAGAGCTTATTCCACTTATATGCCTTAATCAAAATAGTTATATTCATGAATCAGAGAATTCAGTAATAGTTACTGGAGGTTGAGGATGGAGAAAATAGGCTGTTATTGTTCAGTGGGCTTAACAGGTATAAGGTTTCAGGTAAGCAGTTTAAAAGCATTTTAGAGATGTACTTACAAGATAGTGCCCATAATTAATAACATAACATGAATGTTTCAAGGTTGTTAAGAGAGTTGATATTACATGAAGTATTTTACCTCACAAAATAACAAACAAAAGAAAATGAAACATAAGAAAATCACAAGGTAATTACAGTGATAGCATCAGTGCTTGCATTTGTAAAATTATGCAGTTCCCAATTAATATATCAATTATATTCAATAAAGTTTTTTTATCTAAAAAGTGTGGTCAGCTTTCATCTACTTTCTTAGAAGCTAATCTTTGTCTTTTTATAGTAAGATTTATTATTTCTTTAGTTCACAATGTTAAATTACATTTAGGATACTGAAATTGCATCTCCATATATATTTCATACCACACCCACAACCAGAGTTCCTGTGTTCCTTACTGCCACCTTTTACCCTCATCTTTCATCACCAGTGCTGAATCCTGATATTTTTGTTAGAATACATATGTTCATTTGATTCATTTCTTATCTCGACATGTGAGTGAAACCATCCTCTATAACTTCCAAAAGCAAACTTCTCTTTCACAAAAGCTAAGTGAAATCATAGTTTTCATTATTGGAATCACTCTTCCAATTATTTAAAATATTCATTTTTAAAAAGAGTGAAGATTTTTACAGAGTTATTAATGACATATGGTTATGAAATATATGGAAAGTCATGTACTATGAGCTAAGCCAGACACCTGGGTAGATGCTTCGTAACTTTTCTACTCTCTGCTCCTCTGCCTTTCTCTCATTCCCTCCCATTCTCTGCATTCCCCTTTCCTGAATTTCTTGAGGCTTCTCCTTATCAAAGATTCTAAATAGTAGAGTTGTATCATAGTCTCCATCCCTGAGTAACTCATAAAATCACAAATTTCATGCTAACATATGCAGACCAATCATGTTACTACTGCTGTTCACACTGGGTTGAATAAGAGAAGATGGGCAATCAGCCATAAATTCAAAATTTCTGTAAGTTATTGACCCACCAACTTACCATTTACTTTGGGATATATGTCAATAGAAATGTTAGATCACTGATAGCCTCTGGAGAAGTTTGATACTGTGCCTAGAATAAATCACCAAGTCTACTTGTGAGCTACAGAAAAGCAAGCCCTATCTTGAGATGCAAGACACTCATGACCTATATCAGCTTATCTCAACTTCACCTTCAGTGTACATTTAGCAAGTTTATCTATTTTGGAAGAATTAACTTTTTTTTATTTAGAACCCTATGGAAGAGCTTACATAGGTCCCTTTTTGTGCTTCAAGGTTATCAGAAGCTCTCTTTATTCTTTCTGATTCTGTGTCTCTTTGCTGAAAGAGGGGAGGAAACAAAAAGAACCTTGTATATGACAAAAGAACCTGAATACTATTAGTTAGAGAAGAATCTTAGTCTCAAGTCTCAGGAAGGTTTCTCTGGAAAGTCTGAGAATGATCTTTTGGAGCTAACTGTTCAATATGACTCTTGTTTGCTCTAGGTTGGATGCTGATATCACTCACTTCAAAAGGTGAAGATTCAGAAGAGCCTTGGATTGGGAATTCCTAGCCAACGTCTTGTATCTAGCTGGTTGTGAGCTCCTGGTAAAATGCCATATACTAGACTACATTAGCTTTGCAAGTTCTTTTGTTTTAAGTCTGAATAACTGGTACTTGAAAGTTTATTAGCTGTAAATCATATTCTTATAAACAAATAGAAAAGAGAAGAGCAATGAAGCAAGCAAAAAAAGAGAGGTGGAATAAAGGATGCAGCTAAATGGAGTGAATGTGAGTGAAACCATCATTGATAGTACCTTCAGCTCTGGGGTCATGTCTAAACCGCATTGAAAATCTGTTTCTCTCCACTATAGATTATCCTCCATTCCTCTTTCCCTCTTTCCTCTTTGGTTTTCATCAAGGAAACAATATGAACATCTAACTTGGGTCCGTTTGGGCATATAAGTAATAGCATTCAATGAATGACTATTGAATTTACATTCAAATGTACTAATTTGCATCTCACCCTCTTTTCCCCTTTACATTTTAAAATAAATGCTAAGTAAGAGATATATCCCTTGAAGTATTTCTGTTTGACATATTAACACAAGACCAAGAAATTGTCTATCTTGTTTACTCCTGAATTCTTAGTACCCAGGTTATCCTTGTAGAAGGCATTAGAAACATATTTTGAATGAGTGCATATATAAGTAAATGGTAAAATCTGGTCATTGAAGAAAATCTACATTATTCCAATAGAAGAAAATAGATTCAATATTCTCGAAAAATTTCTATAATTTGGATATCTTCCAGGAGCACATTTCATGCAAATAACTTTCAGGATTAAATTGATTCTATTCCTACTAGATAATAGTCCCTCTCAGGGTAGTATTTAGACAGGCAGAGCATAGAGATTTGCTGTTGACATATTTTACTGATCTCTTAGGTCACTAAAATATAACTAAAGATGCTACCTTTACATAGATATTCAAAGTTATTAGTAAGAGGAGAAAAAATAAAACCTACTGAGTGTTTCAGTCAATGCACTTGGGAGATGGTGTCAGTGGTGGTATGACTGCACGAAGTGTCTGATGCATTGCTTAGCAATTTAACTACTTCTTAGGTGAGATGGAGATATTCTTCCAGATGGGAATTTCCATCCAGCTGAAACTCACATACAATGGGAAATGAAAGAAAATACTGTGCTAGAGAGCAGACTTCCATGTAAACTTGTATAGTATTTAAGCCCATGAATACATATGTAATTACAGAACATCATTACCCACGAAACTGTCATTTTCTATGCCAAATGTTCTTCATGACCATTGTCATGATATTGTAACGATCTCACATAGGTTTTACATACATGTAACTGTTCCATATTTCTAAGAATTTGAAGAACTCAATAAGTGTTTCCACCTGAAATAAAAAAATTCCACTGTGTGAACTTGCTATTTATATGATGGAAATTCATACTCTTTCAGAGCTAGAGGAAACCATAAATTCAATGTTCATAAATATTATGTGATGGAGTTTCCAGCTCCCTGTCTATTTTATACTACACAGTATGACTTTGAAATTAGGCAAACCTGTGATTGATAACTAGCTCAACCACTTATTAACCATATTACTTTGAACACATTTCTCATTGTCTTCTGCTTCCTCCTTTATAAAATAGGGAAACTCTACCCTACTTTACACATTTAAAGTTCAGAGACAATATATGAAAAACACGACATCTAGTTAATAAGTACTCGGTGAATCCCACATGAACCAATTTTAACAAACCAACAAGGTTCTTTCAGAAGCTACATCATAATTTTTAATGGTATAAATTGAAATAAATTTTTATTTCACAACCTGATTATACTTTGAAACTATTTATAAAATTATTTAAGCTCATTAGTATTATTCCTACCTTTCTCTTTGTTTCTCCTAATAAGAATTATTGCATCTCTTTGAATTTTTCCCTTCTTCTAAGGCTTTCATGTAATCCATTGGGTTGAACCACATAGCCTCATGAGGATCTTATTTTTATAAGTTATATTGCTCAAATATTAATTTCTTAAATTAATTTTCCACTGAGATTTCTTTTTCAGTAAGTTTCTGTTTCAACCTCTAATTGCATATCTCCAGTCACATACATTTTCATAAAATTCGATTTTCAAAGCAAGACTCTTTTCTTAGAGCTAAAGCTTATGGAAGAGAATCTTCAGTGGGTTGAATTCATTCATTTCAGTAGTAGGAAGAAGTTCAAGAGTGAACTCTAGGTTCTGAATCTAATTTTCATTGCCTTCAAGCATGAATGTCATATAAGATGCAGTAGAAAATGCAAGCTTATGATGAACCCTGGTGGAGTAGGGTTTGGGTGGAGTCCACATGTATCCCAAGGACCCCAGTTCATGTCCTAGAACCAGGAAAAACAACCAAGATGAACTGAATAAAATATATAAAAGATGCTTCTTCTTCCTCTCCCTTTCTGCTTGCTTAGTCACTCACCTTCAATCCTGCCAGCACCTTTCCTTTAAAAAAAAGAAAAAGAAAATAGAAACTTACATCCATGGTTCTAAGTGAGGCAAGTATTTGCACATGCTCTCTATAAGGCATCACTAATACAAGCACCACCAGTGTTAGAAGCAGAACATGTTACCTCTTCTAGAATCAAATTAATGGGTTACGAACTTTAAATTGCCATCACCACTTATGTACAAATGACTATACAAATAAATAAATGCTATAGTGATATTCTCATTTTTATTTGCTGTAAAGGCACACAGTAAGAATGACCAGTGAGCAATTCAGGTAAAAGTGGTTAACTCTACGGTAAAGGATAGAATTGGATTACTGGTGTGAACTCAATACACTACATACAGAAGTTCCTTTGCAATAATGAACACCTTAAACATATATGCTAGCATGCAATGTTCCTTCAATAAAATTAAATCTTTAACTACAATAAATACTTTAAAATAATAAATATACATATATCTTTTTAAAAGATCAGCAAAAGATGAGGTGAGCAAGTAGTATTATTGGTCATTAACATAAAACTCAAATATAACAAGCAAAAAAAGTTAAAGTATTTTTTATTTGAATACAAGCTTGGATAAATGCTCATAAATAATATCTTTGCCTTTTACCCTTCAAATTCTAATACCCCTTGCTTAGATTGAGGTCTAACATATTTCATCTGATTCAATAAATGCTTAGGAAACTCAAATAAAATTCAAACTAACCTCTTAATATACAGACTTTTCCGAATGTCTGCTCCTATTTTCCAGTTAAGAGGAAATGTTTCTTATAAAACCAGTGCAAATGTGAAGGCTTTTAACACTGTTAATGGTTGCTCATCATTTCTTTTGACACATAAAATTATGCCAATTTCATGCAATCTATGAAACCTTGTAAACCACACAGTCTCAAATACAAATTTGATTTTTAAAACTCACAAATCATTCTTATCCTAAAGCAAGTTTTATACAAAGAGATTTGTGTTATGTTTTTTATTAGAATTGTCAAATAAAGACAACAGGATGGCAACACTATTTCATGAATAATTTAAAAATTTAAATTAGTATCTTACTATAAGTGGGTAAATGTTGCATGTTATATAATAAAATATATAATCAAAGTTTTAAAATTTATGAAAATTGTAATATCAGATCTCTGATTAATTATCATATCTAATTGAGATCATGATAAACATTTAAAGACCACAATAACAAAGACTGAATGGAAGTCATTTCAGGGATGATAATGAGTATAATATATTCAATGCTGTACTGAAAACAAAGCAGAAAAAAAAAATATTTTCTATAAGTCTATTTTATTTCTATTCTATAATAGTTTAAGCATCATGACATCACAAAGTAAAACTAGCATCTGGCATATAAATGACTGATCTAAAATAGCTCACAATTCATAAAAAAAAGCTTTATAAAAGCACAAAGTAATTTCCAATGGACAGAGATGAAATCTTGAAAATGTTTCCTTCTTAAAAGTGGCTGGAGCAGGAAAAATTTCTACGTGACTTCTAATACACATAGAGCAGGCAGAAACCGCCATATGAAAGAGCAGGGACAGAGAGAAGAGTGAAAATTATAATCAAGCTAAAGCATGTTTATTATCTTTAGCTATAAACCATGGCATCATTTAAAATGAGCAGAAGAATCTTTGTTAAAATTGACACAAGAGAATATTTTGAAAGGAGGGGTCAAAGAGGAATTTTTCTAAATTCATCTTTTATCAAGATCACATACAAGGAAAAAGGTCTAGGAAAATAGTCCTTGACTAGAATATCAGAGGATAGTCCTTCCCATTACTGATCTATCTTTTCAGCATCTATTTGCATGGAAACCCTGGTTTACCTTTCCTCCCTTCACGCTACAATCCCCCTGTCACTTTTGGCCATGGAGGGTTGTTTGTCCCAAAAAAGTCCACATTGTGACTTGGCTAACACCCTTTTCTTTGTCTGACTACAAGTTCATTCATCTCCGACCACTACAAGGCTCAGCTCAAATATCATTTCCTAATATAAACTTTTTTTCACTTGCCCAGTTGGAAATAATCTCATTAAATGCTACTCTGTGAGGTGGTCAGCAGTCTTAGAGATAGGGAGTTCCACTTCCTCATCATACAGCAGACTTTGATATCATGTATCATCATTTTCTTATAGCCTTGCACTTTATAACACTACTCTCTCTGAGAAAAATAACAGTGTCTGAAAAGACATAAGATTGTAAATAAAAAAAAAAAAATCTCTCCCAAATTTCTGAATTTAAAGAAATTCTAACTCAGAGTTTTCACCAATAAATTATAGCTGCTTTAAGGTTTGTAAAGTGCTTGAAAGGCACATTTCCATAGAATCGTCTCACGTGTTTCAAGTATCTGAAATAACTAAGGTCCTGAGAAAGCTATTGCTACTAAATGTGGGAACCAACATTATAATCTAGTTCTTTTGACTTCTGTTCCAGTGAAACTCCCTCCAACCCTAAAGACTCAAATAATGGGTACTAATTCATTTCTGATCTTTTTGTGAAGCAAGAAAATCTATGACTACATTTGTTTATAATTTTGCCCATGTAATCAAAGCATGCTCCATAGACCAAGTACATCTTCATCAGCTGAGAACATTTTTTAGAAATAAAAATCTCAGACCTATGCCAAAATGTACATATTTGAAAAAAGCCTACATTATTTGTAGGCAACTGACTTAGAGAAGAGTTCTCGAAAATAGAGAAACGACGTTTTTAGTTTGGTCACTCAATGTATCTGAAATGAGTAAATAATTTTGAGACACAAAGAGCCATAAAATGTCTTGTCAATGATGCTTACAAGAGAAAAATTACCAAAAATTAAATATGTAGTATCGAGCAGTGAATTAAGTAGCACATTATAATACTTTTATTAGGATATAATATGAAAGAAAGAAGTATATTTTCACATTATTAAAATGCTTCTTTCATCTATGTGCATATATAATGTCTTGAATAGTTTATAATTTGTACATACATGTATGCAACTATATGGAAATTTGTCTATCTCAAAAACAGATTTTGATAGAAGTTTACGACAGTTCTTTCATTTAATTATCACAGTAATTTTTCTCCAGTTAGGGAAAAACATACCTTGCTCTTTCTGTTGACTTTATTTGCAGCAATTACTGGTTGTCTATAAAATTTAATGAACACTGTTCAATTATTTTGAAGAAGAAAATAAAACATAATGATTTTAAAAGCACATTTCTAATACTTTGTATTGACCTAGTACTTTCCCTCTCCTGAAAAGTTAGCTGTGGTTCATTAAGGGTCATTCAACAGTCTTGCAGTCTTGAGTTCAGGAAATTCTGGAATGTACAGTGTCGAGGATTGAGATATGTGATTCATAAAAGTTTGTCTCTGCTCTCAAGAGAGCTGGAATAGAGACCTGAGCTCCAAGATCTCCCCAAGAGAAACTAGCAGCAAAGTTCCCATGGGATGGTTCCTTTTTCTCTCATTCCCAGGGGAGAGTGAAATACTCTGCAAATTTTTAATTTTCAAATAGCATCCAGTTTTTTTTTTTTAATCCAATTGAAGGACAACAATATACTGTCGTGTGGTCTTAAATTCTGGTAAGAAAAGATAATAAAACTTCTGTGTATTAAAACTTTGTAGACATATGCAAGCTAAATTAAATGCTGACTAATATTCAAAGGAGGAATTATTGTCTGGATTATAAAATGTTTCTATTTACACTGATTATTGAATGTAATGACTTATTAAAGTAGAGGGGAGTATTTATTTTTGCCTCAGTGACTTTTGTCATTTGATCAAAACCCTAGTTAGAAAGAAAGACAGAACAGTTAAAGAGTCACATATCTTGAGAACACTAGTTAAGTAAATAAAGAACACAATGAGAAACCTAGAGAGTTGAGTTCCAGTCCTAATTCTATAACTAGTTGTCTAATTCAGGGTGAATCACTTCATCTCTTTAAGTTCACTTTATCTGAATCTCCCTGGAAGATTCTGGGTGTGGAATAAGACATTACTAACTCTGGGTAACGTAGCAGGACAGATGATGGGAGGACGAAAGTACATAGGGACTGGCTCACTGTCTTTCACAGGGAAACAGAGAGATGAATAATTTCTGAAACTAAAGTGCCCCTGAAAAGGTACAGAGATAATTATGTTTTGATTAAAGGACAGTAGCTGAGCAGACTTCACAGAAGGGCTGTTTGAAGAAATGATGTTTTAAAATATAAATAAAATTCTAATAGAAAGAAGATGCATCATAAGAAACTTCATGGTTCATGTAGAACTACTAATTTTGTCAGTAAGCACAGCATAAACAATAACCCATCACAAATACCATCATTCTGTTTTTTAAAAAGAACCATCATCAACTGTTTAGCAACAAGTGTCAGCAGAGAATCTTACTCCATGATGTTTTATTTTCTGGGGTCAAACGCTAATGAATTGAGAGTTAAATTCAAAACATCAATTCAAGTTACTTCTGTTTTACAGTAAAACTGAAATCTACCTTACTCATTTTTTTTTTGAAATTGCCCTTTTAATATAACAATAGGTAGGTATTATGTGTTGGTGTGTTTAAATGCCAAGAAACCATTATCAACATCATTTCGTTGGGAAAAAATACCAAGTAGACTCAAATTGTCTCCAACATACCATCCTATCTCCCATAAAAGCCCCTGGCTTTCATGGTTCTGTTCTTGGGAAATCACTTTTCCAGTCATTTTGTACATGAAGTTTCTTTCACTACTATTTCAAAGAAGCTCCACAATTTCACCTCTACCCTACAGGTGAGGGCTGACCAAGTAGCAGATCAGTGAAGTGGATGGGCAGCAAGAGGTCCAGTCAGCATGAAGCAGGCCCATCTGTGAGCAAGTAAACAAGGCTCACTCTTCAGCTGATGTTGAATTACCACAGTTTAAATGTGACTGGTGTCATTAATTAAGGTAACAGAAAACATAGAGGCAATTATAAAATCTTTCCCACAAAATATGCTAATTTTTCATTACTAACTTATAAATGAAAAAAATTTAAAAAATATCCGTGAAACAATTCATTTACATATAAACAAATGCACACACAACAAGCATTTTTATAACAAAAATGAAAACTTCATAAGGCAAATTGACCAACCAGTGATTGATGCAGCCTGAAATCATCTATTATCTTCTATTCTGGTTTGCGCTTCATTAAAGATGCTGGCAACTAGTTGTAGTGGTATACGGGAACTAACCATGCCTTATTTGCAAAAAAAAGTTGTTAACTTTTCTGTAATGTTGGGATCCAGATAATATTACATTTGTAGCTTGAAATAAGTCATATGAAGACCATTTTAAACACAGACATAGTGCGTGCACACACTCACACACACACACACACACACACACATACCTCTCAAAGAAATCATCATATCTTATACATTGGGGCTTTTTTTTTTTTCCCTTTCTTCTTTTTAGAAACAGGTGCTTAATTTTTACTACTGGTTGCAGACCACTAAATCAATTTCACAAGTTATTAATGAGTGTCAACTTACACTTTGAAAGAAACTGAATAACAAAGTTTCCACACAAGGGGGTCCCATAAATATTAGTTTTCTTCTTTGACTCCACTTCCCAGTGCACAATTATTTTTAAAAATGTGTGCAAATGTTAAGCAAAAAGGAATGATGTTTTCCAAGACAACTTGTTTTGTTTTATATTATACATTTATTAAAAAACAGAACATCAACTAGCAATACAAAATGTTATGAGCATGAGGAAGAAAGGAAGGTGCTGAAAGAATTATACTGCTCTAAATTGGCAAGTGCTGTGATGAATATGATATATAAATGAAAACAAGGATGGACTCTATGATCTCAGTTACATAGTAGTCATTTCTTCTTTCATTTAAAAATAATATCATTGCAATAAAATCTAATAAAGGTTTAATTCTCAGCTAACAGGTGACTAATTCCAACAGAAGAATGCCTTTTTGAAATTACTTTTCCATTTACTTACCTATAATGAAGTTATAATGTCTCAAAATACACCTAATTAAACATTGAGAAAGAAAAAAGCAAGTGGAAAGTGTGTGGTGGTTACCAATGGGATGGGGCAGGAGCAATCTTCAGGCTCGGCTTTTCTTTTTTTTTTTTTTTGATCACTTTCTAAGAGTATACAAGTTTTTGCATTTCCCCTTCATTAAATTCTTGACTTTTCCTTACTCTCTCTTAACCTTTCTAACATACTTTTTTCTCTATGTAGAATTAGTGGGTGTATAAAACATAAAAAGAGGAAGTTTGGGTTCAAAGGAAAGATACTTATTTTTTCTTCCTCAAGTACTAGAAATGAACTTTCCATGGTAGCCAAAACTCCAAAACTCTCTTTCTCCCCTCCTTCTCTTTCTCCTCTCTCTCACTCTCTTTCCCTCTCCTTTCTCTCTCTCTCTCTCTCTCTCTCTCTCTCTCTCTCTCTCTCTCTCTCTCTCTCTCTCTCTCTCTCTCTGTGTGTGTGTGTGTGTGTTTGTGTGTGTCTGTCACACACACAAACACACATACATACTCACACATACTTTAAGGACTTACTTCTTTTAACTTCCAGTTGTTTTGCTTCATTTCACTAATACAGAATAAATCTATTCAGTGTCTGTTTGAGTGAACAAGTTAGTATTATGAAACTGTGAGCTGAAAATTTTGCCTAGCAAAATGTACTTAAGTGCTCTGAGAAGCCAAAGATAGAAAAAATCATATATTAATGGATTGATGTGGAGCTGAAATAGCCAAACCATGTCAAAGCATCAAATAAAACTGCAGGAGTAGAGAAGTTCAAAAAGGAATCCAATAAAACAGTGAAGAAACAGGGAAACAACACAATAAGAAAACACCCATCATTATTTGTAATGTTTTGGCTGCTTTTTTTGTCTTTCCTCACTTGATTATTTTGACTCTCTTGCAAATTGTTGATTGTATGAGTATGTTTTCTGGATACTGCAAATATTTTGCCATAAATCCCCACCATCACAGAGCCAGGTATAAAGAAACCTACCATAAAAAAGGTGGTCCCCCACAGTTTGTTGAACGTCACTGGGCAGGAATTTCCCTACGTGACCAAGATAGCATAACCTTCTATCCTTTCAGAATAGGACTCAGACATAACCACTCCGAATGCAAATGCTCCAGGCACTGACCAGCAGACAAGTATCAACTTTTCAATGACTTGAATCATCATTTCTGTGGAATAAAGTAAAGGGTAGCAGATAGCATAAAATCTATCAATGGCTACTGAGCAAAGATGGAAAATGGATGCTATACTAAGCATCAGGTCAAAACTATAATGGATCTTGCAAAATGTAAACCCAAAATACCAGCAGTTTCCCACTGATCTTATCATGATGCATGGCATGATGGTAGATCCCAGGAAGAAATCAGTGACAGCCATGGGAAGAATGAGAAAGTTGGTTGGTGTATGAAGCTGCTTGAAGTGGGAAACAGAGATGATCAATGTGAGATTGCCAAACACAGTGATGAATATGGCTCCCGCCAGAAGGGAGTACATGGCAGCTCGGACAAACAGCGACCTACTGTTTTTTGGACAAGATCCATTTCCATATTCAGAGCAATCAAATGTTGCCTTTAGAAGAAGCAATAGCATAAATTTTCGTGGGATTCTAGAAAAATCATTCTGTTTATATAAGTTTTCACAGAAAGACTGAAGGTTGTTCATTTATTTTGAAATATTAGTTATGTATTTCTTTATTTGCAACTTAAAAGTATTATGACCTAAATAATTTAAATCATCTTTATCCACATTATAGTCTCCATGATTCAAATTACATCACCAATATTTAGTAAATTCTTACTTCATTCATGAGCCTAAATTTTTTTAAAAAGTAGGATGCGGAAATAGAATTGGTGGATAGTTGAAGAAGAAATAACTTTCTACAGAACTTACTATAATTGATGCTCCAATGTACAATGAAAGAATAGATTAGATAAAACATTCATTTATTTCTAAAATTTTGAATCCAGAATACGTATCATATTTGATTTTATTGGGACCTATTGCTTTGTGGAACTGGGAAGTTAATATTTAAATATAGTTCCATTCATGTGTTTTTCACGTGTTCTATTATCATCACCATCCTTCAATTTTTTTCATGCTAAGTGTGTTTGCAAGCGGAAGAATCATTTAAAGAAATCTAATCATCTGGTAGAATCATTCTATTCAGACAAAGGCTAGACCATCCTCCCTTCTTTGTGAAGAGCAAGTATACCTCCCAGTGTCTCTCCTCATAGCTCCTTGTAATGCACACCCAACATAAATGACAGTCTGACAAGTTCTGTTGTGTGGGTACAACAAAGGCTAGGAGCAAGTGCTTAGCAAGCTTTAGGAAAAGGGCCACCTCCACTAGAAAAAAACAAGCACATGACCTCTTGTGTTGGCCTTACATCTTCATTTTTTCATATAAATATCTGCATATGATCATTTACATGTATAAATAGAAGATAACATGTTCATGAAGTAAGATAACTTTTTTTAATTTTTAGTAGAGAAACACTGCAATCTAAATACAAAGCATAGCTTATTAAAATTGTAGAAAGCCTATGTCCATCAATGACTTCACACATATCAGACCCTAATAATTTCTAACAAATAAACCAACAAATTCTTACCTTCTATGATGAGTGAACACCAGCATTAATTGAACATTGTTAATTGATTGTCCACAGACACAATGAGAGGAACAAGAAAGCATGAACTAGTCCTTCACTGCAGAGTCTAGAAAATATCTGAAAAGACTAAACACAGAAAACAGAAATAATTCTGCACCATAGATAAAAAGCAACAGTAGGCAAAATGTGTACACAAATATCAAAACTGTACATGAGAACTTCAAGCTGGGGTAGACAAGGATACTGCAGCAAGGGTGGGACTCTGACCTGGCTCTCAATGGGTGAATGGGATTTGAACTAGAGGGAGAGGGGAAGCCCTTTTCAAGCAGAGAAAGGTCATGAGAGGCCTTCTGAGTCTTTCTCTGAAACACATCTAGAATAGAGGGTTGAAGAATCACAGCCCAGAAAGATTGCTAGTGTCTTATTCCCACGACTGGTGTTGTTAGCCAGAAGGTAGTCACAGGAAATTTTCCACTTTGTTCTCTGATTTATGCAGTGATTAACGATAAATAAATAGCAATGAAACTAACTAAAAGACAATTCCGATTTGAAATCAAAAGTTCACTCAAACTAAATCAAAGATGAGGTTGTCCTCCTTACTTCTCCTGTTTTGATGCCCTATGCCTGTATTTCCAGATCTTATGAGCTAACTGTGTGATAGGACACATTTCAGCAATATACCTAACGATGGGAAGGGAGCCATCTTGCCTTATGGGATCTGGGTGATTGCTATCACACACAAGGAACACTAGAACTGCATTTAAAATCTCCGCCAGTCAATAACCTAAGTGCTGTTTAAGAAACAACAGACATTTCCTGAAAGATAGCTTTGCAAAAACATTTTTATCCAAAAATTTCTAATATGCGTACAAATGATTCTCAGGATCTCTCATTTTTAGGCAGCTACTGTAGAGTTTTCCAATGTACCATTCTCTTCTGTTCCTCCTTACATTCACAAGGCAAAACGGTAGGAAAAATTGAAGGTGAGGCATTCTTTCCCATCTTGTTACCAAGTTTTTCAGCTAATTCTTGTGAACCACCTACTGATCAGTTCAGCATCATCACAGAAGAAAATATTCTGCAAATTTGCAGTATTAGAAAATAGAAAATTCTAGCCATTTTCAGTATGACCATTTAAAAGCATAGGAGAGTCAAAAAAGCTTTATCTATAAATCACTTTATAGACATCAAAAGTAAAAGACATAACAAAAATTTAATTTTAATAAACAAGGCACACACACTATTCTTGAGATAAAGGAACTCTACCACAATACATTGCAAAATTTCATTGCAAGCATCTTGGTGTCCTTGATAGTTACATCACTACTCATCACATCGTCTCATTTTCACAAAAATCCCCCTCAGTCCTGCTAAACTTCGAATTATAGGGTGCGAAACTAGATGTGCTTCCCTTTTCACATTCCAGATCATCAATTAGAAATCAACTGTAGGATCATGACAAAGTTCTTTGAACATAGAATATGATGCGTAATTTTTTATTTGAATTCCTCATACGTGGACTAAACACTGTAATGGGCACATTATATGATTATGGATTCATCAAAAGGTTTACATCTAAGAAAATATAAAAAAAGAAATTCTATGTAAAAGCCCAGTTGACTTCCATAAGCCTCTGCTTCACTCTGGTGAGAAATGTTGATTATCTACTCAGTCACTTATGAGAGGACAACCCTGTTATGGATTCTGCATCTTCTTCCCAGGAAACATGTTTTGCTGCCAAAAGTTGTCACATTAATCTGCTCACATATTGAAAAAAGCCAACAATTTATTACAAATTCTAATGCAGTCCTACACCTTCTACAATCTTCTACATTCTTTAACATTCTCTCTGAACAAAGCCAAAATTAGAGTGACAATTTACTTAAGAAATTCTCAAAGAAGAGAAAACACAAATCTATCCTTAATTTCTTCTCCACGTACCTGTTGCACTGTAAAAGTGGCCATTGTTCATTGAAATTTTTAACTGAAGGAATTTGATTTCTCTTTGCAATCATCTGTGAATGCTTATATGGAATGCGAAGATTTGACCAATATCAACTGTACTGTTCTACAATGTAACATTAGACACCAGGGAATTTGGTCTCAAAATTAAAAAGAAGAAAAATCAAAAACCTTTGGCATTCTGAAGTTGAACAGCTTAATGAGCATAAATCACTGCTTTATACATTCAGGTATCTCTGCTTACATAATTTTTCATCACTTACAGCTGGAAGCTCTAAGTCTGCCATTATATAACAATTGTAAAAATGAATCTGAACACCGAGTTATGGGGAACAATAAGGTATCTGATCTCAGTCACACATGAGTGAGTAATTCTAGTAGAAAATGGAAATGTGGCCTCCATTCTTTAAGAAATTGTAAGACTGTTACAATAAAGATTCTCTCTCACTTTGCAGTCACTGAGAAGACCTTATCATTCATTGTTTTTCTCTTTTTTTCTGAATACACACTACTCCAAAGAAGACATACAGATGGTCAACAGGTACATGAGGAGATTCTCATCTTATCTAATTATTAGAGAAATCAAAACAAAAATGAGAATCACCTCACACCTGGGAAACTGTCAATTATCCAAAATTCAAAAATAGTATATGTTGTAGAGTATGTGGAAAGAAAATAATGCTTGTGCACTATTAATGGGAAAGTAAATTAGTGTAACCATTATGGAAAATAGCAGTTTCTTCAGAAAATTTAAAAATAAAAATTCCTTATGTTGTAAATACTCCACATTGAATATTTACCCAAATAATACAAAAATATTAATTTGAAAATATATGCATAGGCTATTTACTATATCCTAGAGGTAGACACAACCTAAGTGCCCTTCAACAGATGATGGGATAGAAACTATATGGTTTTCATACACAATGGAATACAAAATGTACATTAAAAAATGAAACCATGTCATTTGCCACAACATGGATGGACGTAGAGGGTATTACATTTAAAGAAGAAAATCAAACCTAGAAAATAAAAAAAAAAAAAACTATACAAATTTACTCATATGTGGTATATAAATAAACCAGGTTAATAAACAAAATTAAAGAAAAACAAACTTTTAGAGTATACAAACAATCTAGTGATTACCAGAAGGAAAGAAGATAGAAAGGGTGGGCAAATCAGGTAAAAGGAGCCAATTATGTGGTGAAAGATAGAACTGGACTTTTATTGATGATCTTTCTGTAGTATACATAGAGGTTGATATACTAATGTATACCTGAAACTTAAAACACTCTTGCAATGCAATGATACTTCAATAATCATTTATAGAGATAAATAAAATGATAAATATTTAAGAAAACTAAAAAAGAACAACAAAGAGAAAATTTCATCTGTCCTCTAGAGGAATGGAGCTTAATTATTATCTCTTTAAGAAATTCACATGATAATGCCAAAAATTTTCAGATGTCACTTGCTTATCTATTGATATTTATATTAGAGTCTTTTTTTGTGTGTGTATGTTCTTTTAGAATGTAAAAGCTTATTTTCACTAATGGGACAGTGTTGAGAAGAAATCACGATAACCCTGATATAGATTAAATGGAATACTAATCACTAGAAAACAATAAGGTCCTCTTGAGTGACAGCCACTCTGTGTTGGTTCACTCAAGACGCATGGCTCAAGGTCGTCGCGTGGGTACATGCTGTACAATCACAAGGTGAGCTGACTTTTAAGGGTACATGTTTGATTTAATACTCTCCTTTTACTTCTTGAAATTCTTAATTCTTTTTAACAAATGACCTGCCTTTTAATTTTGCCAGGGGCCCCAAAATAATATAGCTCTTCTTAGAGACTCTCCTCTTCTCAGATTTTCTTCTTGAAGAAGAAAGAAAGGAGGGAAAATTCCCTTGTATTTAAGTATATATTCACATTTATATTATTTGATCAGATATTCATATAAAAATTTTTAAAAACGTACAATATTGAGCACCATCATTTGCCAATAAAACATAACTTAAGTTTTTAATAGCAGAAGACATGACCATTCAAAACTAGGCAGTATTTTTTTTTTCTTTTGGGAATAAACAGTAAGTCATTTTAGACAAAACTTCTTGGTTCTATAAAGCATACTCAGGCATTCTCTTTTAATTATGTACATGGGAGACAAGCAGCAAGTAGGGGTTAGAAATTAAAATTCAATTTTTAAAGCTCTAATGAACCTACATGGAGAAAATGGAGTCTTGTCTTTTTCCCTTTTAAGTTTTACAGCTATTAGAATCTATTTAATAAAGCTAAATCTACTAGGCCAGTTACCCAGAAAGGACACTAGAGCTTTTCCTGGTGGACAGACTGAAGGAAGCAAAATGGTACACTGGAGCAGTAAAAACTGAATCCTGGAAACAATGTATAGATGAGCCTTGAAAATTTTCTGTAAAAGTCTGTCTAATCCCAAGAAAAGATTTGAAAGAGCTCTTTGGTGAATGTTAATGTAATGAATGACAACTTCCTCTCATAAACCCATAGTGCCAGCTCATTGCAAATTGAATGGCTAGAATGACATCAACATTGGATTAGGCTAGGTTGGCCTCCTGTTTTCAACATTGTCACCTTGTGGCAGTTTGGGAGAATGGACTCTGTGGGTTCAATCCACAGAGCATACAATCAGAAGCCCCAAAAAGGAAATATGGGGAAGTTGACCAATTAATTTAAATAATAGAAAAACGATGTGATCTCTTTTTTTTTTCATATCTCAAGCTGGAGTAAGGGAATATGTCACTAATACAGGTGTTCACATTTTAATTTAACTCAGATGTGCAGATTTTTAAAGAATAATATTAAATAATTCCATACATGCATTGTTGCTTTATAGGTTAGTCTGTAATATATGAACACTAATGATTGTGATCTAGGCTGAGCGTAGTTTACATACACCTGTATGCTATTTTCCACCCATTATACCAGCCAACTGATAACTTAAATTTTTATTACTATTGTTATTGTATTAACAGGTCTATCTTATATCTTGGTATAACCAAATTAATAAGTTGCTTATTTCAATTGCTTTTAGAACTCTTTATACAATAGATATCATAGTTTTTTGGAATTTTTTTTTGCTCTTTTTTTTCCATTCATCTATATACTAGATGTAGGTGCCACATAATGATTGGATAAAATTATCATTTCTCCTATCAATGGATACTTGAATTATTTCTAGTTCTTTTTTTATTATGAACAGAGCTATTTTGGACATACAGGTAAAAGTCTTCTGGTGCACATTTTCAAGAACTTTTTTTGGAAATATATATGAGAAAATAATTGCAGAATTAAAGAGTCATCATTTGAAGGAGCAATAACAAGCTCCCAATAAAGATGTTGACTGCAAAGCTGAGTACAAATTCCAGAAGAAATTTAATCTGCTAATGTTCTTGTTAGGATTATTATTGCTTTTGTTCAGGTCCAATTTCCAATACTGCATAAAACTCGCATGGTATCCCATTAACCTCATTCCCTGCATTAACCTTATTATCTTTAGTCCACAGTTTTAAGAGCACTGGATTTTCAGATACCCACACTTTATGAAAAATCAGAAAGAGTTATGACTAAACAGTTTTTGACCATTCAAATAAATAAAACTCTATATAGATATCATTATAATAGCAAGTTCTATTGACTATTAAATGACAAATAATTACCATCTTATACAAACTATTGAGAACATAAAAAACTGTTGATTTGCGAGGTAATTTTATGAAGTTGGCAATAAGTAACTCAAATGCTGATAATGATCTAGAAAAAAGGAAAATTAAAGTTTATTCTAAGTTATAAACATAGGCGCAACAGTCTATAGACTTCAGAGTTTCTTTTAAATAATAATAATAAAAAATTATGCCCACATTAGTTTATCCCCGGGATATAAGCATGGTTTGACATTTTGACAGCAGTATATCTCTCAAAGTAATTCACCACAGTATCAGATTAAGAGGAAATAATCATTTGATTATCTCAATAGATACCTGGTTAAATTCAACTTATTAAAACAGAAACTCAGCAAATAATGGAGAGATTTTTTTTCCATAAAAATTAAGTGTGTCTGTACAAAATGAAAGTTTTCACCAGACTTCGTGTTGATGATGTAACACAAAAATGTTCCTTTGAAAATAAGAAAGACATCCCCTGGGTGACCTAGTGGATAAGTGAGCCAAGCCATAGTCCACATATGTCTCAAGGATCCAGGTTAGAGACCCAGGGCCAAGGAAACAACCAAGATGGAAAAACTTAATAAAAGGAATGAAGTTCTGCTTCTTCCTCTCTTCCAGCCAGCCTGCTTACTCACCTTCATTGCTGCTTGCAACTTGTTTTAAAAAAAAAGAGAGAAGAAAAGAAGGAAGGTGTAAGTTTATAGAACCACTATTTCCTTCTAATGCTGGAGACTCCACTCAATACAGAAAGGCAGGCAGTAAACGTACACAGAGTAGAGAGTAAAGGTGAAAAATTGCTATTGTTGGTAATATTTGCATCTCTCTAAATGTATAAAAGATACATATGCATCTTCAGAATTAGGAAGATATCAACTTTGTTGCTATTTTTAATCAGTCCAAAGAATAAATTACTTTTATAGAAATAATTTGAAATGATAATTTTCAAGATTTTTTTCCACATAAAATAAATAAAAACTACCTGTGAACATTTTATAAGAATATTTAAAATTTATTAAAAGACATAAACGAGGCTCCAAATAAATTTAAAAAATACACCTAAATCAAGAAGAATCAAGCAATGATAAAGAATAAATTTCCTCAAAATAGGCTATTGATTTAATGCACTCTACCAAAATCTCAAAGGTTGTATGTGTGTGTTATTTGACAAGTTGTCTCAAAAAAGTATAAAGAATGACAAAAGGTCAAATAAATGTAGATTCTACAGATGAGGAAAAAATAAAAGAAAAAAGAGGGAAAAAGAATAAAGGAATTGTCCTCTACCTCATTTAAAGACATAAAGTTATAGTAATTGAGAGAAAAGAATACAGGTGGAGGGAGCAATAAATAGATAAATTGACTCCTCAAAGAGTGCTCCAAATCTTTTTTTTCTATATATATGTGGAAACTTGATATCAACAAAAACAGATTAATGGAGAATAATTAGACTAAATCGTGCTGGGAAAACGAGTTATATGGAAAAATAGATGAAAATAAATACTATTTTATACCATATGCAACATTAAATCACTATATACCAATAAGAAAAATATTTTAATAATATTATTTCTCCTAAACTGAGCATATTACAAGGATGCTCACCCTGATATGTTTTTAATATTTATGTATTGTTATATGAGGCGGATGATCTTCCCTTTTGGATTTTTTTGCTGGTCTAACAATTAAGCTGAAGTAAGACAAGTTAATAGTGAGGAAAACAATTGATTTTCTGAATAGGGAGCCCCTAAGATATGAGAACCAAAGGCAAGTCAGACAACTGAAGCTTCTATTCCATTATGAACTAAGGAAGAAGTTAAGGGCCTGTGACTTCAAAGGAGAGGGGATAATATTTGATAAAAAGAACAGATCTTTGGTAATTAGTATTTTTCCTGTTATACAGATGGGTCATTCAAACAAAAATTTATCTCTGGCAATGGCTCTTTTTCTGAACCAGTTCCTTATTTAAATTCTTCTCGGTAATTTAGGAAGAAGTGAAAGTCTTTCTTGAATCTGCTGGTTCTTGATTGTCTTCGACTCAAAACATTCACATGACAAAGTAACACAATTTTGTCACTATTCCCTTTCACTGTCAAAATTTTTTAATTAAAAAGCATTTGACACATAACAGTGTGTAGACTTAAGCTGTATAACTCTACTCGACATTTATTAAAGCTAATTTGCTTGCAAAGACTGATGATCACAATGAAGTGGGCTATGTTCGATTAGAGAAATATGCCTGAATTGCTTTGGAAATCAGAAAAGGTCTGTGTAGTTAAGTGTTAGAGAGTTATGCTGAGATAACAGTTCAAGAATGAGTGAGTGAACAATTCAATAAAGGCCTTTCTGAACAGCAAGAGTCAAGTATTCAAAGTCGATGACCTCTAAAAAGAAACAAGAGTTTTCAGGAAAATTAAATAAGTTGGTATGGCTGAACTATAATGTGCTTGTAAGAGAGTGGTAAGAGAAGCAAATAGAAAAGTGTGCAAGACAGATCACAGCAGGTTTTTTATTCTAACCAAGGAATTTAGACATTATGGTGTAAGTAATACACAAAGTACTATAAAAATATTTGAGGTTGTTCTACAGCAGAAAGACATTGGACTATGGGTCAATATTGAGTTGTAGTTGAATAGTGGCTACTGTACAAAGAACAAACCAGAGGAGTTAGGACTTGAGAAATCAAACCAGTTGTGGGATTTACCTAGATTCTATGGGAGGAAGTGAGAAAGCCTCAGTGAAGAGGCATTTCTCACATTGATTAGATGTGGATAGTAAGGAGAAGCAGCAAAGATTACGCCTGGATGTCTACCCTGAGCAATTACATTAGTTATTTCACTCAATAGAGGACATAGAAGATAGAATAATGGAAAATTTTGTTTAGCATGGATAGAATTTTGTGTGTTCACAGAACTTCAATAGACAGACAAAACATTTTCTTATTTTATGTGATTTGGACAGAGAAAAAAAGAACTAAGAGAAGGCAGTTAAGAATATGACCATAACAATGAACTTCAGCACTTGCTTTATTAGTTAAACAGAAGAGTGACGTGTAATGCTGGGATCCGAGTTTAAAATGGATAGTCAAGGATGAATTTTTAATTCTCTCTCTGTAACTGTCAACCATGTCAACAATGTAAAATGAAGAGTTTAATGAAAATGTCAGGGATCTATCACATGTTGGTCTTTGTCACATCGGTATCCTTATCATCTAAGTAACACAATGACCTAGGTACTCAATAAGTACTTCTAATACGAATGAATAAATGTTTAATGAATGAATAAATCTTTCCAACAACCCTGGATATTACCTATATTCCTTTTACAAATGATAAAATTAAATTTAAAAGAGGCTTAGCAAGTTGCTTTCCAGCTGGTGAACATTGTCAGTCAACTAATAATTACTCATGTTTAAATATTAACTTGATCCAATATGTTTTTAGAGTACATCATACACAATGATTCTTTCTTTCATTTATCGTCTTTTTTCATGGTGGTAAAAGGAGTGATGAAGAAGAGTGTTTAGATGACTCAATTACCCAGGCAAAACTACCATTTTCCATTTCACTTTTTTTATATAGAACTAACCTGTGGTCTAGCTGTACCTATTTCATTTTGGCATTGTGGTGATCGTCTCTGTTGTTTCCTGCATGGTAGTGAACCAGAGTTACTTTGGTGTTTTGTGGTGGTTTATTTTATTGTCCTTGCAACATGAAACAGGGAAAGAAAACCAGTGGATTCTCTATGTGTTTTTCCTTCTTCTTCCTCTATTTTATAATTATCTGTGTGTTAGACAATATATTAAAATGAAAAACATAGGTCATGTAAAATTAAACTTGTCAGCATTTTCAAGCATCTGTTATCACTGTTTGCATACTCTTCTGTTTGTTTAAACTAAAGTCTTGAGAGACTAGTTAATTAAAGGAATTAAATGTGTGGCTTGGAAATTTACTAATGCCCACTGTACTTCATTTACTATTCCACAAGTTTAAGGTGTAAGTGGAACCCATAGTTCAGAGATAGAGGTAAAATCAGAAATTCTCTCATTTGCCAAACTCTTGAGTAAATCAAGACCAGAGGGCATCATTAACACATCTGCTGATCTGCTTTGCTCATGATGGGAAACAATTTCACACCTACAAGTCATTGGGGAAGCAGTTGTACTTATTGGATATAGGGAAACACTTATCACAGAACTTTATTTGCAAAACAAACTTTAGGGGATTCTCAAACTATTAAGTGGAGGTAGTTGTAAATATGAAACAGAAAACTTTAACTGATGTAAGAGAAGCAAAACAATGACTTCTTCCTTAGCCTAGTTCCTTATTTGATGTAAATATATTTACAAAGTTATCATCCTGAGTGAAAAAAGCAATCAGAGGAAAATATTTCAATCAGCATCACACCTCAATCCCTTTTGGCTAATATGAGAAATCTCTTTTTAGATACTTGTTTTTTCCTTAATAAGTAATTTCAATCTCTAAAATTATTGTCAATTACATACATCAAAAAAAAATCAAGAGTCTCTGTTAGGAGGTATTACAAGACAGGACAAAGTCAAATTTTTTCTTAGTAGGAAGAATAACTTTCTTTGTGTTTAGTTGTTGCTTTTGTAAACTGTTTCCACTAGGGTGTGACTGGATTATAGCATTTTATCACTTGAATCTCTTGAATGACTAGAGCTCACCACTTGACCCCTTTGTATGTGTAGTTTCACATTAAAACCTTGTTTCTTGCTACAGTGGTTACTAACATCATAGGAAACTAGATTTCACAAATAAAAATGTTTTTACACATAGTACATGCACAGGTCTGTCAAATAAGGTCATTGTTAAAATCTTCTATTATCACTATGTTTTTATAAAAGGAGAGAACATTTTATCTTCTTAATATAGCAAGAGTATAATCTTAGATAAAAGAAAGTCTATGAAATAGAATAAGCATTCAATAATGTATCACTCCATTGTTTTCATTGTTACCCTTTACAATGACAATGTAAGGTTTGTGACAGCCTACACTAGGCCTCAACTTGGGAGGAGTGAGGATCCCTGAGTAGGACTGTCAAGGCACCATTATTATGAGAACAAACAAACAAACATTAAAATGTCCACATTCCAAGATAAAATTTTAGAAATAGTTTTTTCCTTTCAGGTTAGAATCAATTACATTCAAATCAGTTAACTTTCCTTGAAAGAACATTCCTGGACACCTCACCTGTCCCAGGCACTGTGGCAGGTTCTCAAATTAGACACAGGAAAAGATACCTGAAGAATGATATTAGGTATTTTTAAAATCCTTGAAAAAATATTCAAAAGAAACAATCACAATTAAAGAGTGAAGCATGGACTTTGTAAATCAGAGGTATAGCACACATATTTAGCTATAATACAAGGCAATAGAAACTCATTCTTTTTTCAATAAATATTGTATCCTATCACTTTTTTTTATTCATTCATTGTTTCTAGTTATTTTTTTAGTAGAATCAGAACTGTGCTGGTTGGTAGAGTGTGATATGTAGATTGACCGAAGTGTAAATCCATTCTTCCGAAACAGAGTATTGCAAAATAATGAAACAACTAAAAAATAAGCATTAAAAAATTCTGCCTTTCAGGAACTTACATTTCAGTTGGAAATGGGAAAAAAATAAAAATGATAAATAAGTAAAATGTTCAATTTATAAGGATTAAAAATAAAGAGAAGAAAGATATGAAATGTTTGGGGAAAGGCATGAAATTTCAAAATAAGGAAACCACAGAAGTCTTAACTAGGAAGGTTACTTTGATGTAAATGCCTGAAAAGTAAGGAGTTATCACTTGACTCTGGCAGGAAGAGCAGTCAGGTAGAGGATATGGCAAATGCTAAGTAACACCCTGAGGTTTGTCATGCCTAATGTGTTGGCAAAGTGCTTGGAGCAAAGTGAGCAAAATAGAGAAAAGAGGGGAAGACCCTCTGGAAATTTATATGGGATTTTATTAGACTGGAATAAGCTAATTTTTATGACGTACCTACAATATTTGTCAAATAATTAAACACCCAGGAGCAATGAGATGGACATGTATTAGGAAAATTGAGGCATAGCTTGAAAAATGCACGTGCATTTAAATCAATATAAATAAGATATGGTCAAGAGGGTCACTACAGGCAGGATGGGAGAAGCGGATAAGGGATACACATATGAAAAAAATAAGGAAATGAAAAACAAACAGAGGTAGTGAGTCATAAGGGAATGAATTGTGCTTATTCACTGCTATAGTCCCAGGACCTGGAAAATGCTTAAAACATGTACTGTGCATGAAGATGAAGAGAGGATTGAATGAACAAATGAAGTGAGGAGTTTAACTCATTTCTGTGTCTTCTGGGGCTAATACCTGAAAGCCCTTACACTTAGCCTAAGTCTGAATTCCAAAGTAAGGGAGTAATCTTAGCTGCATCTAGATAAAAATCCCTTGCTTATAGTGATAGTATCACAGATGTTTTCATGTCTAAACTCGGAAATTTGTACACATTAAATATGTGTATTTCTTTGCATAACAATAATTTTTCAATACATCTGCTTTAAAAGTAGTAAAGGAATAATAACACTAGCATAGAATTTCTCATGACTGATTTTAAATTCAGAAAGTAATATAATGAACTTAGAAACTTAGAATGCCAATTTGCCAACCCTTTATTCAAACAAAACAGCAATTTTATGAAGGTAAAAGAAATACAGCAAATATTTATTTCTGAATACCTTCTGAAAAACTTCAGGAAATACCATAGCAACATAAAAATTGACACAAAAACCTCAAAATAGGAAAAGATAAAGAATAAATGCAACAATAGTAATATCTAAAATTCATCTTAAATAAAAGATTTGATAATATGCCAAAGCATTTCAAAAAATATTTTTTAGTTAAAAAATAAATTTCAAGAAAGCACAATATGAACCTGGAATTGAAATTCCCCGCGGTCCCAGTAACCCCCAACTGTGATCAGAGTTAGAGAGGGAATGACAAGTTAAACTTCTGATTGGTTCAGCATGCATAGTTAATTAACTGTGGAATGTTTCTCTAGCAATATTTTAAAGTTCAAAATGTTCATAATACTGTTTGACTAGGCACCTGTTCAATAGTTTTCTGTAGTAATAATAAAAGTAAAGAGTTTGAACATTATCCAACATATAGACACCAGTAACTCATGATGTTTGTTCAATAAGATATTAAATTAGATGAAGTGCTTCTTTTGGAAGCACTTTTGGAAGCACTATGGACATAGATGTCAATGATATTTTGCTAAGTAAGGAAAAAGTGTGCGGAGTGTTTTAAAATATCAAATATAGACCCCCCACCGCAGTTTATATAAAAATGAAAAATTGGTATTCTCCCATATTTAATGTTATTTACTCAGAGATGTTGACATTGAAATTAAAAAAAACAAATTTTAACATAATTTATCCTTGGTGCCAAAATAAATAGTGAATTTTACTCTTTGCTTTTTAATGTTGCATATTCAAGTTTTGTCTATGAGAATGTTTCATTTTCATAAGCAGAATAAATATTAAAAACATTAAATATATGCAACCTAAGAAGTTTTAAATGAAACTTTAAAAATTAGTAAACACTTAATAACAAATTTACACTATTGTGCTATTTTTGCTAGCATAAACTTTGATTTGAGTTATTCATCTTTTTTACCATCCTATTAAAATCAAACTTTTAGGACCTTTCTGACACGAACCCACATCCTGTTTTTGTCCTACTACACAAATTTGGAAACCTAATTAGAAATGGACTTGATTATAATTTTGTTCCAAAAATATGTTTGCAGCTATGTAATTTGCTCAATTTTCTTTATTAAAATACTGAATTTTTTTTGAAAAAATATTTTAAGGAGAAAAAGGGACAAGGAGTAGAAGAAACAGAATTCTAACTGTTTAAGTTATATTCTTGAGGTGAGACACCACTGGAAATAAAATATCTTTCTTGAAGAAACAGGAAAATGGCAAAACCATGTGTATACAGAGAGAAGAGCAACAAATGGAAGGAAAAACAATCTCCAGGAATATTATAGCACATAGAGTATCCCTGAGAATGTTTCTGGTATGTCAGATAAGATAATGTCAGACCTAGGTCACCCAAGCTGAGAGATCCTTAAGCTAATTGCTGTCATATGGGGATGCAGAGACTTACACTAAAGCATAAAGTCATTCAGAAATGTGCCAGGATTTTTCCCACCCAATAATATTTGTCCAAATAAGATTCAGCTTTCACAGTTTAATATATAATAATAATAATGTGCTTTTTCATTTCAAACATGTAATATTCTCTACGAAGACTTCTTTTCATTATTTT
Source organism: Solenodon paradoxus (assembly GCA_004363575.1). Taxonomy (NCBI): domain Eukaryota; kingdom Metazoa; phylum Chordata; class Mammalia; order Eulipotyphla; family Solenodontidae; genus Solenodon; species Solenodon paradoxus. Next base: position 64,191 of record RJWH01004378.1, read on the forward strand.
AAAAAGCCAGCATATAAGGAGTTCCTTCTTCATTTATAAGAAAAACTGATAAATACTTTCTATAACATTAAAATTTCTTAACTTTTCACAGGTGAATTTTTATAAAAGTGAAACAATTTTAAAATAAGGCTTATTCTCTTCAGCATTCCCCCAGTAGCAGATTACTTAGATCTCTGGGCAAGTTTCTAGAATTCGCTGTGGCTGCTCCACGCATCAGACCTACTGTCTCAGGTCAGAGTCATGAGCAGCAGCAGAAACAGCCGTAGGAAGGAGGCCTCTGCTCTGTCTCTGGAGCAGCTGTGCTGGCTGGAGCCTCGGCTGTGTTGCAAGAGGCCACAGTTAACATGGACAGAGTGACGAGGTATTAAAATCAGAGAGAGATAAGCAGATAAGAAATCTTTCTGAAACAAGGCAACTGTTTAATATAAGGAACTATAACTAGGAGGTGCTTTTATTCTGCACCCGAATCAGGAAGCTCTCAATGAGCAAAGTAAATAGAGAAGGTAAATATTACCATTGCTTTAAAAAAATCTCAAGCATAGGCCACCAGTAACCACAGTCATGACAGCTGCAGTATTTAACTCTGTAATTAATAATTGTCATCACATCTGCGAAGTGAATTAAGGGCGAAATATGTATGACAAATGGTGCTGCTAGTCCTCTGGATTGAATACTGGTTATTGTTTATCATGAGAATATGTACAAATCACTGTGTTCTTTAGAGAAACAGGAACCATAAGAGGTATACAAGGATATAGATAGATAGATAGATAAATAGACAGATAGATAGATAGAGACAAATAGATATAGATAGATAGATAGATAGATAGAGAGATGTAAATTTATTATAAGGAATTGACTCGGTTCATGTAATTATGGAGACTGAGAAATCCTGGGATCTTCATGGTGAGCAGGAAGTTGGAGACCCAGGAAAACCGTAGTTGAGCTTTTAGTAAAGACCCACAAGCTCTAAAACAAAGAAAAGTTCCATTTGAGTCAAAGGCAGCAAAAATCTAATGTCTATTTCAAAGACAGTCAGGCAGGAGGAATTCTCTCTTACTGGCTGCGGGTGACGTGGTGTCAGTCTGTTTGTCTGGTTCAGTCTTCAGCTGATTACACAGGTCCACCCACACCAGGAGGGCAATTTGCTTCACTCAGACTATCACTTTTAACGTCAATATCATCCAATAGTATATTCACGGAAAAGGTCATAATAATCTTTGATCAACTACCTCGCCCTGTAAGATTAGCCATCACAGTGCATGGAAGCAGCTTTCCATAGGTTAGTAGTTTTCAGGTTCACCTAACAATGCATGGAATGGGCTTTATTTACTTGACTACAAAAAGGGGAAATTTCTTTCTGTCTTTGTAATCTTTTAGCAAATTGTCTGTGATGGGATCATAAAATACTAATAGTAATCAAAATAATTTAATTTTAAAAATAATATTTGCAATTGTTCTAATCATTAAAATTATTACAGAATAATATAAGTCATCAATGAAACTGTTTAGATAACATTTTCAGGATCTCAGCTTTGATTTTCTTGCTACAATGTTTTTATGATTAGTCCCTGAAACACCTAGCTTCTTAGAAGTAGGTACAGATTAATTTTAGTAGTAGGTACAAATTAATTTTTACAATTAATTTTTACACATACTGTAATAACAAATAAACCCTCAGTTAATTGTCTTTGATAGAGTAAGGTGAAATTATTTTTTATCATAGATAGGGAGTAAAAAGTCAACTTATTTATAGCAAATTTCAGCTAAATCAACATCATAATCTGATAAAACTGTCTTGTGCAATAACTAATTTTTAGAATGCAAGTCAAAGTTTATCCAATCCAAACCTCTAAAAAGTACATTGTACAATTATTAACTCTGTATTAGATGATATACCACCGTACTGGCAGATGGGTCTCATTTCCTAAAAGCATTAATGCTTAAATAGCTATTAACACTGACAAGAACTTTTGGTATATTTCTGTGACTGAACCACCTGAGAGAACTGATTTTAAAACAGAAAAATCAAGAGCTCACTCTTCTGTTAATACGTTTCCATTGATCCTTCTAAACTTACCTCCTAAATTGACTTAAAAATAAATCCTCCTCTATGTCAACACTCTTCTTTCCATTTCTCTAGGAAAAATTTTATGCTCTTTCCATGTCAATAGATATAATCAGCTGATTTCAGTCTTTGTTCGCGGATGGATGTATGTTTTAGTATTAGTCAAGTACTTTCACTTTAGCCTTCACCCTTCATTCTCTCAAAGACTTTGAAAATTATAAAAGCTGATTGAGCACACCTGGATAAAAAACACTTTTGTAACCTAGAATAGTAGAGAGAGCTTGAAAATGAAGTTGAAAGTCTCCAACTTAAGGATCTGATCACATAAGTTAGAAGGTATGTCTCTCAGGCACAATGGAGGAAAAATGTAGTGACTGAAAAATAGAAAGTTATATTTTAAAATTTTTGTTTGATAAACTATAAAATGCTATATACAAAATAGTAACAAAACCCTCTCTGGGGAAGAAAATGCTGGTCAAAGTGTCTTCAGTTGGATCCAAGGGAAAGGCAGGAAAAGTTAGGAAACAGCTATTGGCTTGAAAATGGCACAAAGGGCTGACTCACATTTGTTCTGCATCTATGTCCAGTGTGTGTCCTCATATGTGCTTTGGTCTGAGCATGTGGTCATGAGGGTATATCATGCCTATGTGCACATGTGTGAGTGAGCATGTGTTTTTTTACATGTTATTTTTAGAAGCTTCATCTTTAATTTTTTTAAAAAGTGCCATAGTTTTCCTGTACATTAAGAAGTCCTTCATCCAATTTTTATGGACGTCCGCCTCAGTCCTTCTAGTGTGCAGATCTAATCTTGCTTCCCTTTTAGCGCTCCAGAAGTTTAATAGCCAGTTAACTATAGAACTATGACAAAGTTCTTTGAACGCAGCTATGATGCATAAGTTGCATTTGTATTCCTCACATACCCACCATAACACAGGAAAGGATACATTATAAGACTACATGGGGGGTTCATCAGAAAATACTTTTAATAAGTTCCTGTTAAGCCTCATTATTCTCCATGGTATATGGCAAGTTTCTAAGTTGTGGTATCCACTAGTTTAAATCTTTCAATGGACATAGTTTCACACCTTTCAGATTGATTTCCTGTGAAAGTTAAATGTGAAACACAATCTATTGTTCATGTGTCACATCTTTTTCTATTTTTTAAACCTGGTAATGTAAGCACAAAAAAATACATTGATGGCCACAGAATTAAATAGAAAATATCATCTTTTATAATTGACATTATGTTTTACAATCTTAAATTGAAAGATTCAAGTTCAAGCATAAAAATTAGAGATATGAAATCTAATGAATTGCCATCCCAGTTTGTATATAAATATAATCTCTTAATTTTATTATAGTAAATCACCAAGATGAAAGTGATTTCTAAATTTATTGAATATGATTCAACTGCAGGATCATGAAAACAACAATGAAGAAATTTCTTTTTTTCTAAAGCGATCTCAGTTTTTGTTATTACACATGATTAGTACCTTCACATTACTTATCTTCTGCTTTAATAACTATTCGATGAACATTCAAAAGTCCTTCCTACAAATCTTTCTTTCTGCTTCCTTCGAATTATTTTGTACTTAAAGTATTGATTGCTTTCAGTTTTTCACTTTCTATGAAAAATCCAATTGTTAAATTAATTCATTAATGAATACTGAATATTAAATAGTATATATGAACATTCTTAGTGCTGTGTCTGATATACACAAGACCTATCAAAGGTGACTTTCTTTCTCCTTTCCCTCCCTTCCTTATTTCTTCTATACTGGAGATACACACCAATTCTGAAGCTTTTAACCACAAAAAATTTGTTCTAAGAAGATAACTAGCTGACTGCCATAAACCCCTACTTCACTTAGATTAACACTGTGATCATTTACTCATTACTTATGGGGGATTAATGCTATTCTGGATTCTAAATCTTCTTTCCAGGAACAATGCTTTGCTGTCCAAACACAGCGTGTTATCTTGCTCACATATTGAAAAAGTCGACTATTTATTACAAATTCTATGAAGTTCTGCACCTTCTACAATTTTCTACATTCCTATGCATTCTTTCTAAGCAAAACCAAAGTTAGAAAGAAAATCTCAAGGAAGAAAAAACACATTTCTGCCCCTAATTTCTTCTCTATGTACCTGTCGCACTGTAGAAGCGGTCATTGTTCATTAATCTTTTTAACTGAAGGAACTTGATTTCTCTTTTTTATCTACTATGAATGCTTATATATACCAGGAAGAATCAACCAGCATCAACTGTGCTGTTCTATAATGTAACAATTAGACACAAGGAAATTGGGTCTCAAAATTAAAAGAGAAAAAGAAACAGAAAAAAAAAGCATACAAAAAAACCCCTTGCCTTTCTAAAGTTGAACAGCTTAATGAGCATAAACCACCATTCCTTTATGCTCTCAGGAGACTCTCCTTACCTAAGTTTTCACCACCTACAGCTGAAGGTTCTAAGTCTGCTTTTACCTAATATCCGTAAAAGGGAATCTAAAACAGTGAGTTACCGTAGATCCTAAGGAATCTGATTTCAACTACACATGCATCAGTGGTTCTAGTAGAAAGTGGAAAACTGCCCTCCATTCTTTAGGAAAACTTGAGACTGTCACTGTCCACATTTTCTCTCACTTTCTAGTCACTAAGAAGACCTTAAAATTCATGTTTTTCTCATTTTTCTGAAATAACACTTCTCCAAAGTAGGCATACAGGTGGTCATCAGGTACATGAGAAGATGCTCGTCTTATCTAATTACTAGAGATTACAGATCAAAACAACAATGAGAAATCTCCTCACACCTGGGATAATACTTATTATTCAAAATTCAAAAAACAATAAATGTTGGAATGGATGTGAATAGAAAACAAGGCAGTACACTATTCATGGAAAACTAAATTTGTACAGCCATTCTGGAAAATAGCATGGTTTCTTCAGAAATTAAAAAATAAAAATTCCATATATTCCAATTACTCCACTTTGAGCATTTTCCCCCCAAATACAAAAACATTTATTTGAAAATATGTGTATTGTATATTTACAATATGCTAGAGCTGGAAACACCCTCAGTGCCCATCAACAAGTGAGTGAATAAGATATATGTGAATTTTATACACAGTGCCATGCCCTTTGTCACAACCTGGAGGAACCTAGAAAGTATAATGTTTAGTGAATTTAGTCAAATGCAGATGAACCAAAACTGTATATTTTTGCTCATATGTGGTTTATAAAGAAACCAAGTTAATAAACTAAATAATACAAAATTAAACTTTCAGAATATACAACCAAATTAGTGACTACCAGAAATAAAGAAGATAAGAGTGTACAAACTGAGTAAAAGGAGACAATTAACAGTGACAGAATAGACACTTTAGTGGTGATCTTTCTGTACTATAGAGAGATGTCGATCTATTACTGCAATCCTAAAACTTAGTAAAATCTTCTAATGTAGTGTTACTTCAATTATAATTGTTTATAAAAATAAATAAAATGATAAATGTTTAGGAAAGCTGAAAAAGGAACAAAGAATGCATTTCATACATCCTCTGGAGTGGAGAATACTGATACCCCTTGGCAAAATTCATATGATGAGGCCAAAATCTTCTCGGATGTCACTGGCTTAAATTCATTGATTTGTGTATTAGAGTCTATTTTTTGTGTATGTTCATTTACAATGTAAACATTTATTTTCACTAATGGGACAGTATTTGGTAGAAATCACTCTACCCCAGATAGAGATTAAATAGAAAACTAATCACTGCAGGCAACAGGGTCCTCCTGAATGACAGTCACTCTGTGTGAGCTCACACAACCCGAATGACTCAGGGTTGCCGCCTAGGTACATGCTGTGCAATCACAGGGTGACCTGAGCTTTTAAGGGCACATGTTTTGTAAATGCTCCCTGTCACCACTTGAAATTCTTAATAATTTTTTTTTAACAAATGACCTGCATTTTAGTTTTGCCATGGGCCCCCAAATTATATAGCTCTTTTTAGGGAAGCTTTTCTTCTCAGATGTTTTCTTGAAGAAGACAAAGAGGAGGGAAAAGCTCTTCTATTTCAGTCTATATTCATATTTATATTATTTTATTAGCAAATGCACATGAAAGCATTTTACAGAAACCCACAATATTTGCACAATTGTTTGCCAAGTAGGTGGAACTTAAGTTTTTAATTTCAAAAACATGACTGTTCAAAATTTGTCAGCAATTTTTTATCTCTTCTGTGGGATGTTTACTCTTTAGTAAGTCATTTTACATAAACCTTCTTGGTTCTGCTAAAAAATTACTTAGGCATTCACTTTTAATTACATGGAAGGAAGACAAGTAGCAAGGAGAGGATAGAACCTAAACTTTTATTTTTAAAACTCTAATGAGCATTAAAACTCTAATGGAGCAAAAGGAAGGAGCCCAGAATCCCAGTCTTTTTCCCTTATAACCTTTATTGCTATCACAATCAACATAAAATACATAAAGCACTTTCAGAAAAAGATGTGAATGGCTTTTATGGGAAAGTTTAAAATTTTGTTAAAAGACATAAATGAAGATAGAAATAAATTTGAAAAATACACCTTAATCAGGAAGAATCACTGTAATAAAGCAATAATTTTCCTCAAAACAGTTATTTGATTTGATCATTCTACCACAATCTTGAGGGTGTATGTGTGTTATTTGACAAGTCTCATAAAAGAATACAGAATTACAAAAGACCGAATAAGTGTAGCCTCTGCACATGAAGAAAAAGAAAAAGGTAAAAGAGGAAAAGGAGAATAAAAGAAATCATATTCTGCCTCAATTAAAGAAAGTTATAATAATTGAGACAATAGAGTAAGCTACATGGATAAATACATAGTTAAACGGACTCTTCAAAAACTTGAAAAAGCATCTTTTTTTTCCTATATGTATGTGGAAACTTGATAACAACAACAGCAGATTAAGGGAGAATAGTTAGACATTTCAATACATGATGTTAAGAAAATGTATTATATAGAAAATAGATGAATTTAGACACTATTTTATACCATACACAGCATGTAATTTAAGAATTAAGATGAATTAAAAATGTAAATATGAAGGCAAAAGTGTAAAACCCTTAGAAGATAACATAGAAAATTACTTTAAGGTTGCATAAGAATTACTGAAATCACAGAAAACATAAAAGATAAAAAAGATACATTTGAATACATGAGAATGAATAAGTTATGTTTGGCAAACATCATAATAAGTGACTGAAAAGAGAAAGTTACCTACTGGGGAAGATAATCATCATACACTTATGACTGGAATCATCAGGAATATGCAAAGAACTATATACCAATAGTTCTTTCCAGAAATTAGGTATGAAAGATATTTTTATCTTCACTGCTTCAATATAATATTTTTAATTTTGTTTTCCCTTTATTTTCCAATGTCCTGCAAGTATGAGAATCAGAAAAAAATTTTTTTAAAAGGATAATACACTTAAATATCGGAATGTATAGTAGTAAGAAGTAGTGATAAATAATAAATCACATATAAATAATTATTTAATAATTACCTTTAGTGTGTATCTTTTGTTTGTTTTACAAAAAAATAACATGTATATTGAAGCAAGTGAATTGCAAAATCTTCCTAATTTGCATCCCTAAATGCAGAGCTGTAGTTTCCACTGCTGAACAGCTGGGTGAGGTACTGCTATCAATCTGATGGCAGTGTATGCAAGGGCAGGAAAATTCATTAGAAAGTAGTCCCTTAGGGCTTGCCCTTGTGACTCAGGGGGCTGAGATGCTGGCATGTGGAGTACATACAGCTTAAGGATCTAGGTTCAAGACTTGGGGCCCAGGTAAAACACTATAAGTGAACAACTAATTAAATTTTCAAAATGTTAAATATAATGTAGGTCCTTAAATTCTGGACTTGCAAAACTTCAATATGCATAGTAAAAATGACAAAGTTACAACCACTCTGTACCAAATAAGAAGCAAGAATTAAGTATCACATCATTACATTTTTTGACTCAAATAATTAATAATAATCCCTGTTGATGTGTGCTTGATATTGCTTAGCTCATACATATAATCATCAATTATTCTGCAAAACAGTAAAGTATGATAATACTATGAATTTGATTCTAAAAATAATTTACATCTAAATGAGTCTTTTTGGAAAATTGTACCTAATAGAATCACTTTCAGTGCTTTTCTAAACCAGGGATAGAAAAATGCATAAACCATTAGATTAAAAGTAGATTTCAGGTAGCCAAACCAAATCAGGGCATCATTCAAGGTGGGTGGAATAGTGTAGCCCAGGAAAGGGTCCATGACCATGCAAATGAAGAAAATACACCAGCATATTAGGAAAAACCCAGTCACAATCCCTGAAGTCTTTGCAGCTTTCTTTTCTTTGCTTCGTGAAATTCCATTTTTCTCTTCCAACCCAATTTGAAGTTTTTGACTTGCATCAATAATTGATCTTGCCTGTCCTTTAGCAATGAAATATATTCTATAATAGACACACAACATAATAGATCCAGGTATATAGAAGGAGGTCATAAAGGCCAGCACCCCAGATGTTTTGCTAAAGAAGACAGAGCAAACCCCTTTACAATTAGCATGTTTGTAAAACATCTCTTCAGCTGCTATTAAATTTAGCTCCAGAAAGATCATTCCAAATTCAAAAAGAGCAGGGAAACTCCAACTAATGAAGATCATTACAAAAATAGCCAAGATATTGGTTGGCTTTGTATCTCAATGGGTCACACACAACATAGTAGCAGTCAATGGAAATGAAGTACAAGTGGAAAATGGATGCAGAGCTCAGCATAATATCTGTGCTGGTGTGAATTTTACAGAAGACTTCTCCAAAATACCAGCAATGTTCAACAGATCTCACCATGCTATAAGGCATGACGAGACACCCCAGCAGAAAGTCCACCGTGGCCACAGAATGAATGAGCCAGTTAGTTGGCGTATGAAGTTGCTCGAAGTGTGATATGGAAATAATAACTATCAGATTGCCAACCAGTGTGGTCAGAATTATGAGCATCATTAACCTGTACAGGGTAGCATGGATATCACTTGGCCAGCTGCTTTTCACACAGGAAGTATTAATTATATTGTTGCAAAAGGGCATTATTCCCGAAGACTATTGACCAGTTTTTTTTCTCCTGTATGTGATGAGGAATCCTTCTTCAAAATCCATAATCAGGTAAGAGTTCTTAAGCTTTTTATTTTCGTATATTTATCCCAGAAACCTGGACAGAATAATAAAAAAAAAAGAGTAAACCATCAGCAATTTGATTCCTTTCACTTCTAACATATTTACCTACTGCTTCTTGCTGAAAATAATTATTTTGGAAAGAGCTTTTATTTCCAAATTTTGTTTAATAGTTCAATTCAAAAAATTTTGATGTCTACCAGACATTGTATTAGAAATGCAAAGATGAATTATTAGTTTAAAGCAGATGAAACAGCTGCTACTTTTGTAGGGTAGAGAAGGTCAAATGAAAGATTTCTCACATGTTTGAAGTGGCAATAGTCTTTGCTCAAGGGAAAGTCTAGTAGAAGAGTTTTGCATTCTAAAGAGTGATATAAATTTCCAAGAGTCTTAGAATCAAAATGTTAGTAAAAAAGTGATATATTTTAATGTGCCTCTTATATATAATGCCACTAGTATTTGCTCTTGCTCATGATTATATATGAGGTACTTCTTATTTTATAATTGATTATAATGGAATGATGCTTAGACACCTTTACTTGAAGTTTACAAAGCACTCATACATGTGTCCCACACTTTCTTTCATTGAACATTTTTGGATCTATAATTATAAACATTATTTCTTATGAGATAGATATGACATTTTATTAGTTAAATTTACTGGGAAGAAATTAAGAGTTCATAAGACCACTAAGCTGGCATTTAACAAGAGTTTTCAATATTAGTACAGTTTCTTTTTTAAATAATCCAGTTTTTCTTTTTACTGCAAAAAAATCAACAAAGGGTCAATTATTTTTAAAAATTTTAAGCATTGAAAATAAGAATATGTGATAACTTTTGTATTATTTCACTTAGAAGCAGTACATAGAGAAACCAAACAAATGAACCTAATCAAATAGAAACAGATTTTAGTATAGAATTGAATTAGTGATTACTCAAAGGCAAGGGGGACAAGTGAGCAAATTATGTCAATTATGTGGTGACAGATAGAATTGGGCCGTGGATGGAGAACTTAATGTATTACATGCAAATGTTGACTAATGATGATGTACCTTGTAAACTTATATAATGTTATAGGGAAAGATTCCTTCAATAATATTTTTAAATGTATAATATGTTAAATGATGATGCCTACCAATGAAGTGTGATATTGCATCCAAATTTATTAAGTCTTCTAAATATGCAGATCAAAGTATGTGATAAGAAGTGATGTGGCTGAGAGAAAAGAGCAATGAAATAAGTGAGGAGCCAGTACCTGAGCTTGGTGTGGGCTGCGGGCATAGCAATAGAACTCTTTTTTAAGTTCTGAAACCCATCCAAACGTGTTCTTGCAATCACAACTTAACAGAACAAACAGAAGTAAAATCTTGTTTAAAACAGAGTTAACACATTCTAGTAGGTCTCCTCACTGTGCCACATTAAAGAACTCCAAGACTTCAATGAGACCTAGTTTGAAATACATAGATGCTGATTTATAACTATGTATATTGGGGTTATACAAGGGGCTATATAGACATGTATATACGCCATGGTATAGATATCTACAGCTATATAATCCACATATCTCTATAGATCGATATACAGATGGCATAGATTAAAAAGATCAGTGTAGATATAGGTAGATATAGATATATAGACAGAGTGTTTGGGGAAAGAATGTGAATTTCTGGCAGTCAACAATCTGTCATTATATTATGAAAATGCTAGATATAATGAAAAAGTCTTAGAATATTCCAGGAAACTGTCTTCCTTTTCATCTCTTTTCATGCCCTCTGGGCTGACAGTTTAGATCAAGACTATATAGAGATCTAAATTTGTCCAAAATTAAAACTGGAGAAATAAACTATTTAGATACAAAGATACACGTTTTAATAAATTTTAAATACCTCTCCCCCACTCCCATTCCGCCTTCGACTGAGGAAACCTGTACATTCCAAATGAATCTGCAAGATCTGTTATAAGACACCTTGCCCCATTCTATGACAGAACAATCAGAAGACTAAAACTATACAATTTTAAGCAATATTTGAACTGCAAATACATTTTCCCCCCAAAAATGATCAATTTCACTATGAAATTTGAGAGTGCATTTTAATAAGCTCTATTAGTAATTATACTAAACTCATACTTTTTTTTCATCATTTCCTCCTCTTCCTTCTATCTTTTACTCATGTCATTGACATATTAAAGGTACAGAGCAGCACATCATAATAACTCTTTAGGAGTGCTTGCTAATTAATTATTGAATGTCAAAAACATTTCTACCTGATTTCATATAGAATAGGGATGTTTGACAGGAACTCAGGGTCTAAATAAAAGTAAGAGATGGTGAGGGGTGGAAATGTTCAATTTAAGAAGAATAAAGTAATAGAAAAATTTTAAAAGCCAATATGAAAATCCGTATGCCTCGCTCTTTGTACATCTAAAATGTTAGGTTCCCAGATAAAACCCAAATGACTCAGAAGCTTCCTCAGTGTCATATTTGCATGCCCTTGTTTCAGAGAAATGGAGCCTTAAGCATGGTATCTTGGAAATTGTTGATACTGTTAATGCCACTTAAGAACATTAATATGTCTAACATTTTTGAATGGATATTTTAGCTTATAATTTGTTTTAAATAATAAATAATTTTACTGGTTAAAATAAGTCCCCCATGATGATATAATGAGTTGAGTGCCTATCTTAGAGCATAATATAATGATGCTTTCATTTCTGTTCTTCCAGTTGTAAGAATTTAACTAGACAGAAATAAGTCTTTTCTCTATAGAGAAATGTCTAAGTTGAAAATACAATAGTAATATGGAAAGATAATAAATAAATTTCTCTTTAATCATCTAGCTAAGCAAACGGCTCTGTGCAATCAATCTAATCACAATGTTTGAAAATGACATATGAACTGAAAATACATTGATAGGAGTTACAGTTTAAAATACTTTTCTAGCAGAACAGAAACTCATTGGCAGAATGCCCCCAATTTCCCAAAAGAAGGCCATCAGCCATATTTTCATCATAACTTTTGTTTCTGATTCCATCGACCACCTCTCTCTAATTGTTCAGACTCTCATTCCCATATGAATCTATGTAACTCCTGACCTGGATCCAATTCACAACTTACTTTTATTCACAAACCCTTTGAGGTACCCTCTGGAATTCATGATGATCACTCTAGCTTGCCAGCCTTCTTGTAAACACTGACCTTACTCTGTTTCAAGGAAACTTGTCTCTCCCCTGAGGAAACCTCGTCCCTTGCAGCCTTACTAAAGATTGCTGTATTGTTTCATACGCTTTTATACCATAGGACCTGGAAGAAAAGTAAGTTTCCTCTTGCATCCATTGTCATTGCAAATCATAATCCCTCCTTCCTTCCTTACTTCCCTTGAAGTCTGTGTTCCAGCTATCTCCTGAAGCTGGAGACATCTACAGATTCCAAATCACTTCTCTTACGTTTATTGAAGATGCTAGCTCCAACTATCACTCTCTCCAACTCTACTTCTACCAGAATTGTTGATAATGTTTTTATCTATATAAAGGATCCAATAATGAAATTTCAACTCCTTAACTGTGAGCCTTCCTATAAGCAAGTCCTCTATTCCATTTCACCTCACACTGTCATGGCTATGCTGTTCTTACAGGCAAGGTAGCAATGAGCTACCAACCAGGAGTTCGGTGACTTGTGTAAAATAAGTGTTTTTTAATCAATGTTCAGAGGACAAGGTCTATGAAATAATTTTGAACCCATGGATACAACTTAGAAGAAGTTATTGAAATATGAATATCTTACTAAGAAAAGCACAAATAATACTTCCAAATTTTAGGCATAATTATCTTTTGTGGTAAACGGTCTTGTTAGACCAAGGACATGTGATAACAGAAAAAAGGACAGAAATAATCCTGATTCATCTGCATCTACTTTACAAGTTAAGCTTCTTAATTTTCCCTCTTTTTTTGAGATTTACTTTTAAATTCTTGACTTCAGCACATAGTTTCTCAATAAAGAATGAACTGGTTTTCTCTTCACACAACTTCATTAAGATAAGAAATATAAAAGAATTCTATGGAAGATGTAAACAGTATTTTCAAAGGAAGATGCAGAGCAGAGAAGTTTATTCTGTTCACACTCAAGTGTGAAGGTTAGTTATGAATAAAGGAAAAGAGATTCACAGAACCCATTGAAAAAGACAGTCATGAAATGGAAAGGGGAAGTTTTGAAAACAAACTGTAATTGCTGGTGTCCAGGTGACTGGAGCCTTGGAGAGGCAGAATGTATACAGGTTTGGAAAAGAAATTGCTCAGCATGTTCAAACTCTACAGGAAAAGACTCCTGAGCTCCAGAGAAGATTCAGAGAGAGATCAAGATTCCCATTCCTTACCCTAAGGAAAACAGGCAACTCTTCAAGGAAAAGACAGTAAGATGATCTGGAATTGCAATACCACAGAACTTTCTACCAGGTGTAGGTTCTGGTGTGGAGCGTCCTAACCCAAATGCACAAGCCTAACAGACATGCAAAAGCAGTCCTGAAACAAAATACACACCAGCTAAGTATATGGGGAATTCAAGGCACTTAACATATTAAAGGAAACTAATAGTAAACAACTACCCTTGACCCAAAGAAACCAGAATCTCAATGCCTGGTTAGTTTGTCCTGACTTTTTAAAGTGACTTTGTTTTCTTCTATGTAGTGATTTTGCAACTATATATAATGAAAAATTAGGGGTAGATACATAAATTATCATAATCTAGGATTTGATTTTGGCTCTAGAACTTTTTATGTGTATTCTGTCTTTATAAAAATAACTCAAAGATATATTAAAAGCCTGTTTTGTTTGAGGGAGGGAATTGAAAACTCACAGCTATCTAAAATTGTAATTAAATGTGTCTTAGCTCAACCATATTGTTTTATGATTTTCATTATTCCAGATAATATGAAATGGGTACAGTGCTACAGAAACTATTGCACTTGGATTTTTAGTTTCAGAAGGTTCTTAAATAAACAGTGGCCATTTGAGCATCATAAGGAAAACATTATCAGCCAAAGGAATCAGATGAATTCATGAAAGGTCGCAAAAGTCTAGGATTCTTAAATGAGATAAAGGATTTCAAATATTCTATGAAAAAGTCAGGCACATTCCGTGAACCCCTTAAATGTCCACAAGCACAGAAATTTTTATTCAGACAGTCTAATCACTCTCTCCTTGCAGTTGGCATCAGGAGCTTGTCGACTACATTAAGTTTCAGAACCAAGAAAACTTGGCATTTTAATCCATGCCCTGAAATGGAAGCATAATTGCTAGGATAAAATCTTCTCAAAGGGTGTGTCAAGGCTCAGCTGAAAACCTAATCTAGCAAACCCTTACCCTATTTTAAATTTGAAAGTGACTGATGAAGAGATACATTTTTTTAAAGGATAGCCTGAGGACAATCATACCACTGGAGAACTGGAAACAAACATTATAAACAGATCTGCCTAAAAAATTTAAAGTTTCTGCCCTAGAGAACCTCACAGACTGAACTTCACAAATGTCAAGAATTCTCCACCCATGACATGAACCACCAAGAAATGAAAACAAGCCAGAAAAAATTTCAGCATCAGCACAGAGACAGATCAAGTCAATTTAAAAAGGTAACTACTATACAGACATGAAAAAAAGAGAAATTGAAAAAAAATCTAGTAAAACCACGCAAAGATCACAGCAGAGCACAGAAAAAGAGTCCTGGAGAAATGATATTAGAGATTTTAAAATTCCATGAAAAAATTGGAAACAAAAGCAATCACTACTGAAAAGTGAAGCACGGACCTTGTGAATCAAGAGGATTATCACATACACTTCACTAAACAAGGAAATAGAAATTCATTCCTTCTTCAATAAATAATTATGAAGCATATGAATGCAGAAGTAGTGACTATTTACCACTGATATGTATTCCTTCCTTGGTGAGGCATTCCAAGCCCTGGGGAGAGAGTGGAGAATAAATACAACACTTCCTGCCTCTAGATCGGTATATAGAAACTGATCGCTGCATATTGACTGCTTCCTGTTACTTTTTGTAGACTTTTAGTATTTCCAGCTGTTTTTTTAGTGGAATCAGAATTGTACTGATGGGTGCAGTGTGATATACAGACTGACATGTGAATCCGCTCTCCTGAGACTTAACCAATATTGCAAAATAATGAAGCCACTTAAAAAATAAACGCAAAAATAATTCATGCCCTTGAGGAACTTACATTCCAGTTGGAGATGGGAAGAAAAGAAACACGATTAATAAATAAAATATTGATCTGCCAAGAGAAAAACAAAGCAAGAAGAAGGATATAAAATGTTTGGAAAAAGGCTTGAAGTTCAAAATAAGGAAAGCACAGAAGACTAACTAGGAAGGTAACTGACATAAATGCCCGAAGAAAGGCGCTATCACATGGCTCTCTGCGGGAAGAGCAGTCAGGCAGAGGGTACAGCAAGTGAGACCCTGAGGTCTATCATGCCTAATGTGTTGCAAAATGCTTGGAGCAAAGTGTGCAAAATAGAGAAGAGAGGGGAAGGCCAGAGACACTACATGAGAGTACACTGAAAAAGATATAGTAACACCTTTAGCTTCACTTTTGAGTAAGTAGGGAAGATGTGGGCAGGTCCTGAACTCAGAAGCATGATCTGACAGATACTAAGAGAATCATTCTGGCTGCTGTACTGAGAACAAGTCAGAGGACAGGACAAAATGGAGCAGATGACTAGGAAGCTGCCACCGTAACTTGATGAGACAAGATGGAGAGCTGAGCAGGGACAGAGGCTGTGGGTGTGGAGAATGGTGGTCAGATGGATACATTCCGAATGTAGCAGGACAATTTTAAGATAGATTGAATTGAGGTTGGTAGGTTAATGAGGGACATAGAGAGGGTTTTGGTTTGATCAGCTTGAATGGTAGAGGTCCCACTTACTGATAGAGTTGGTAGTTGGAGAAGGGAAGAAGCAGAAGGTCAATTCAAACATGTGAAGTTAGTGCTGTGTGCTAAAGAGCAGGAATTCCAAAGGCCAGCTGCCTCTGTTCAAATTCAAGCTTCCATTCACTGGTTCTGCACAGCAGGCTGTAGTTTTCTATCACCTGGGATGTCATGAGGCTGGAATAAGTCAGTTTTTGTAACGTGCCGAGTATTTATCAAATAATTAAACATTCAAGAGGAGTGAGAGGGACATGTATTAGAAAAACGAAGGCTTATTTCTAAGAATGCACATCTAATTAAATCAGTATATAAAGATGTACTCTAGAGGTTCATACAGGCAGAGGGACAAGAGAAGGCAATAGGGGTTACAAAGAGGAAAATAATGAGAAAATAAAGCACATAGAGGCAGAGAGTCATAAGAGAATGAATTGTCCTTATTAACTGCTGTTGTCCCAGGACCCAGAAAATGCCTACAGCATGTGCTGTGGTTGAAGATGAATAGAGGACTGAATGAAAGACAAATGAACTGAAGAGTTCATCAACTAATTTTTTGTCACCTGGGCCAATACAAATGAAAGTTCATGCATGCAGTCTAGTTCTGAATTCCAAAGTAAAGGAGAAAATCTTAGCTATATCCAGATAAAAATCCTTGGATGCTGGCAGTGATAGCACAATATTTGCCTATGTACAAACTCATCAATTTGTGCATATTAAAAGTGTGCATTTCTTTCCACATCAATAATATTTCAATACAGCTGCTATAAAAATAATAAGGGAATGGTGAAACTATTATAGAACTTCTCATGATTGATTTTAAATTCAGAAAGCAGTAGAATGAACTTAGAATTGATTAAGAATATAGAATGGCCATTCACTAAGCATATACTCAGGCAAAACAGTAATTTTATGAAGGTAGAAGAAAGACAGCAAATATACATTACTGAATACCTTCTGAAAAACTAAAGGAAATTCCATGGCAATGCAAAAATTAAAACAAAAACTTCAAAAGATAAAGAATAAGGGGAAGATAAAGAATAAATATAATAACTGTAATAGCTAAATTTAAGATTGAATTTAAATCAAAAAGCACATGATAATATGACAAATGCAGTTTTGGTGAATAAAATACACTTAAATTAAACACACTTAAAAAATTAAAAAATACACTTAAATTAACCTGGAACTGAAATTCTGAACTATCTCAGTAACTCCCAATAGTCACCAGAGTTAGTGAGAGACTGACAAGTTAAACATCTTTTCAGGATCACAAGATGCATAGCTAATTAATTGCTGAAATTTTCTCTAGTAATGTTTTTGAAGTTTAAAATGCTCATAATACTGCTTGACTAGTTGGTTATTCAATAGTATTTTGTAAAAGCAGCAAAAGTAAAAAGTAAAAGAGCCTGAACTTACAACCAATATATAGACACCAGTAACACATGGCAAATGTGCAATAAGATGAATGACATCTTTTTATAGACATAGATGTCATCGGTATTTTGTCAACTAAAGAAAAACCATGTAGAGTGCTTAAAAATAGCATATATAGCCCCCATACATGTTTGTATAAAAATGAAAAACAGGTTTGCTCCCATTTATTAATATTATTTACTCTGTTGAGATTGAAACTTAAAAAAAAACAACCAAACAACAGAAAAAAAAAAGTTATCAATAATGTATACTGGGTGGCAAAATAATTGGTAATTTTCATATTTGCTCTATAATGTTATCTATTCCAATTTTCTGTCAATGAGAATCTTTCATTTTCATAGACAGAATAAATATGTAATAAAATTAAATATATGTATTTCTGAATTAAGTTTCAAATGAAACTTTTAAAAAATGGTAAATAATTATTAACAAATTTATGCTGTTTCTTGCTTTCATAAATCTTAATTTGAGTTACTTATCTCTTTTACCTTTCTATTAAAATCAAACTTTTAGGAACTTTCTGACACAAATCCATATCCTGTTTAGTCATACTACACAAATTTGGAAACCTAATAAGAAATGGACTTGATAATAATTTTACTCCAAAAATATGTTTTCCATTCTGTAATTGTTCAGTTTTCTTCATTAAAATACTAAGAGTAGTTTTGAAAAACGTATTTTAAAGGGAAAGAGATATAGAGGGCGGAAGAAACAGAATTTCTAAATGTTTAAGTCATGATCTCGAGGTGAGAAACTACTGAAACAAACCATTTCTTTCTTGGAGAAACAGGAAAATGGCAAAACCATGTGAATACAGAGAGAAGAGCAACAGATGGAAGGAAAAACAATCTCCAGGAATATTATAGCACATAGAGTATCCCTGAGAATGTTTCTGCTATGTCAGATAAGATAATGTCAGACCTAGGTCACCCAAGCTGAGAGATCCTTAAGCTAATTGCTGTCACATGGGGCAGGCAGAGACTTACACTAAAGCATAAAGTCATTCAGAAATGTGCCAGGATTTTTCCCACCAAATAATATTTGTGCATATAAGATTTGACTTCTGTAGTTTAATATAGAGCATTAATAATATGCTTTCTCATTTTAAAATCTGTAAAAATCTATGAAGACTCCTTTTTATTATGTGAAAACAAACCAACATACACAGTATACAAGTTCTTTCTTCATTTATCAGAAAAAAAAGATTAAAATCTTGTTGCAAACATTTAAAATTTCTTAGCTTTTCACAGGTTTGGATTATCTCATTAGCTTAGTGAGGTCTCTAAAAACACCAACCTCAAAGATTTCTTATTTAATAAGTACAGATAGATCTCTTTTAGATCACAAGAAACATACACAGTAAGTGTATGTGCATATATATACGCTGTATATACATGCATATCATACATGTGATTTGCACATATACATACAGTGTAAATACATGCATCATACATATATGTATGTTATATGTAAATGCACATTAATATATTCATATATAAATATGTTCACATATATTATTTACAAATACTGATATACATATATATGAAAAGAGCTAAATTTAGAAATTTAAATTCCAAAACATTTTAGACACCAATGAACGAGGTAAGTTATCATGGCCCAAGTAATGACAATGAATTTTTTTTTTACTTGGCAGATATAAATTTCCTCCCAACTCTAAGAATCCTCCAGTGCTCTCTGGCAGACATATGTTTACCAGAGGGGTAAAGATTCTGGCGGAGAAAGAGAACCAGGAAAAAACTGAGGGGAAAAGGAAGGATAAGAGAGAGGAAGAACTATCTGACCAATATCTTATGTTGTAACTAGTGTTTTAACTTAGAAATATATCATTAAAAATAAAACATATAATATTTTTAAATAGATGTGGTAATACTTCATATCTGCCACATATACAATGCATTATATAAATCACTGTACCATTTTACATGTTGTTATATTTATATGGTAATAGTCCTCCATAATACAGCTAATTTCCAATTGTCTAACATTTTTCATTTGTGTTCTTGACACCATTTTTTCCTCTTGCTTCACTTAGAAACACTGGTTCAGAATATTGATTTCTCTTAATTTCTATCCATTTCTTCCTTTGCTGCTCTTTCCTTAGACTATAATGACAATCAGCTTTCAAATATTGGAAGGACAAAAAAATAAGCAAGATTTTGATGATCATGGATATCTAACTCCTGTCTTCTTTCTCTTCTTCTTGTCTCAGACAATAGTTTAAGAATATTCATTCACTTTTTCAATATCTCCAATACTCTTTCATTTTCAAACCACTATAATCTGTTTTGTACTTTATCATTCTGACTCCAGGAAATTCCACCATAATTATATGCATCCCTGCCAATAATTTTGTGAATGTATTACACAAATACACTTCACAATTCCCTCTTTCTGAAACTCTCTACTTCATTGGTATTCATTAGAGTTCTCTTTCGAAATTCTTTTTTATTTCTCAATCATATTGCAGAGATCTCTTCTTCTGTACATATCTTTTCCAAACAATATATCTCTGGGAGGTTGACCTTTAGTTCAATCTTCCTTGCTATAAACAAGAGTCTCCTTTGCAATGGCATTCACTCTTGTCAGTTTAAACACCAACTCTATCTTGATGATTCTCAAAATGCTGTTTCTAAATCTGTTAGATATCTAAAATATCACAACCACTGATTCAATAGGCATCAAATTGATCCAACAAAACCAGCCACCCAAAGCTAAACTCAACGTCTCTTTGTTGCTACCCAACCTGCTCCTCCTCTCACATCCTGGTCAGTCAGGAGCATCATATTCACCCAGTCACTTTTTCCAGAAACCTGGTACATTCTGGAACCTACATTCTGCTTTTCTATCCCATATTAAATTAGCTGTTAAGTTCATTTTGAAAGTATTTCTTGATTCTCCAACTATATTTATTGCTGGTAACATAATATTTGTGTAGGTTCCAAAAGGAATATTTCTAAAATTCTTACTAGATTTTACGTCCTTGTTCCATCATCCACAGTGCAAACAAAAAGATCAAATCAAAAGAAGGCCTAATGACATTATCCCTTACTAAACACCTTCAAAAGAAGACTAACTTAGTTGGGGAATTGGAAATGGTGCTAGAGAAAGTGTCAGATCAATATTCTAGTGAAAATAAAACCTGAAAACCCTACAGCTCCTGAGAACATGGGAGCATCACAAAAGCATAAGACAACAAGGGCAAGCAACCAGACAGATTCTGCACATGCTGACATATTGGAAACAAGGAAATGTCTCAGTATGATAGGATCCCAGGTCATATTGTGTAGAAGAGAAAGAAGAGGAGAGAGTAGGAAGAGATCATAAAGTAAGAGCTTGTGTTCTTTGATATTAAAAATTTTAATTTATCAAGTAGAAAATAGGAATTTTAAGTAAGAATGTGGTATAATCAGAGATGACTTTCAGTGATTTCTTTAATTATAATGTGAGAGTGAATTGGATGGAGCTGAAATTGTCAATCAGAAACCATTTTAGATGCATATTCCAAAAACCTTACATAATACATGCATCAGCTCAGGAAGAGAAGAACAGAATGAGAGAAACATGGAAGCAGATTGTTCTTACAGGTTCCACCTCACCAGGCTATAATAGCTCCTATTTTATTTTTGAGGGCTGTGAGCTAATCATTGCAGCAATGAGCTATTTTACTGTAATGCTCAGAAGTCAACTATGTATGACTCACGAAGATACAGAGCCTTAGGAAATTTCTAAAACAAGACAGTCATTAGTGAACAGAGAAAAATGACTAAACGTATTCAGGCAAAGAATATCAGAGGTTAATTATCCATTAAAATGATCAGTTACTTAACAGTCAAAATAAATGAAAACAATGTAAGTGCAGTGCCCATGAACAGATCATTGGATTAGGAAGATGAGGTATATACACATAATGACATAGTACTCAACTGAAAAAATAGTTAAAATCTTGGAACTATTGTCATTGCAACAACATGGATGCAATGGAGTTCACATTAAGTGAAATAAGTCAGAAAAAACAGGCAAATGCCGTATGTTCACATCACAAGATGGAATATAAAGAAACAAAACAAATAATAGAAAACTGCCAGAAGGGAAGGAGATGAGGTTGGGCCAAAGTTTGATGGGAGTCCAATGTACAGTGGTGGCAGACTACAGCAAATTGGTGACAGGTCTGGTTTGATACCATATATTTGAAGAAAAGTGAACCTGCAAACCTGCACTTATATAGTGTTATACAACAATGTTACCTTAAAAATTATCAAAATAATTGTAATTAGATTGATATATAAAAGTAAACTCTGATTCTGAAAATAAATGTTCCTGCTTTACTCAACTAGTTGAAAATTGGAGTCATATTCAGGATTACAAGATCCAACAAAGAAATATAAAGAATTTCCACCTCAGTTTAATATCAAATAACTAAAATTTTAGCATATATATATACCTGTCGAGTGAGACAAACTTACAAAACAGATGTCAGTTAATTGAAAAGATAACTTGGAAATTGCATCTGAAAATTGAAAGTGGATAGGAAATGTATAAAGATTCATCTTACTGTAAACTCATATTAGCAATTTACTTATTCTAAGCTATATGCTACATTAATTTCTGTAAAAATGATGTTAAAGACAGAGCGATAAGAGGAAATTCAAAACATTATAACACCAATAAGCCAAGAAGACAGTATTCCGCATTAAAAGGTAACAATTAGGAAAAAATGAATTCAAGGAATAGAGAGTATATTCTGGTTGAATAGAAGTTAATACATCTAGAAATCATTTTAAGTTTAAAATTTATTCTACAGTTTTTCACCAGTTATAAAAATTAAGAGTTGGAAAAATATACTAAGGTATATACGTTACTGAAAAATAATTTTTGTCTTCTTTGGTTACATCAAGGCTGCAGGACCTAAAGCGTTCATGTTATATTTCATTTTTAGGAAGGATAATGTACATTCATTGTGAGGAAATTGACCTCCATAGTTTCAGAGTTAGAATTATAAAATGAATCATTGACTATGCATTTTGTATAAAATCATGAAGATCCTTAATTAGAACTAAATATGCTATCTAGAGCACATTACTCTAATACCTAGCTTTCGGGGAGTATTTATCTAAATAGTATATCTGGAATATTTATTTTAAAGGCCTAGCACAGCCATCTGGAACTTAGAAAATCAAAAAATAATAAGTAGGGAAGCTAATGATAGTATGGAAGCTAAAAACAAAAATTATACTTCAAACACTGCATTCATTTCTGACCCTTGTACACAAACTGGGCTCAATACCAGGTTCTTCAGGTTCATAACTTTACTAAAACTGCATAAAGAAAACTTATTGCTTAATAAAATCATTATGATCCACCAACTCTGAATATTTTTATGACACTCATAGGGAGAAGGTTTGGAAATTCCATGTCTATTCTGTGGATAGACTACAAGGATGAAATGCAAAGAGTCATTTAGTTTACCCATTTCAAGTAGGGTATTTTCTCTTCCTGAGCCCAACACTACACTTCCAATGTAATTTCTTATAAAATCTCCATCCATAATAGTTTATACATCATGACATTAAAAAGCAAAAGTTGCCTTTGTTATATAAATGATTGACCTAAAATCACTCACAATTTATATAAAAGTTTTATAAAAGCACACGATAAATGCCAGTGAACAGAGATGACACCTTGAAAATGTAACCTTCTTAAAACTGATGGGGAGCAGGAAAAACATCTAAGTGAAACCTGCATTTGAGAGAGCAGGAACAGAAAGGAGAGTGAAAATTATAATCGAACAAAAGCTTTTTTGTCATGGTTAGTTACAAACTATGGCATCATTTGGAAATCAGCAGAAGAATCTTTGTTAAAAATAGATACAAGAGAATATTTTAAAAGGAGGGGTCCAAAGAAGAATTTCTCTGTTAATCTTTCATAAAGATCACATATTCTCTGTGAGAGTGGATACAAGGGAAAAGGTCTAGGAAAATACTCCGTGACTAGAATATCAGAGGATAGTCCTGTACATTATCAATGTGTCTTTTCAGTATCTGTTTCCATGGAACCCCTGGTTTACCTTTCCTCTCTTCAGGTTACAATCCACCACCATTTTCAGCCATGGAGGGTCTGTTTGTTCAATAAAATTCCGCACTGTGACTCGACTGATGTCATTGTCCGACTACCAGTTTCTTCATCTTTGACCACTGCAAGGTTCAGCTATATATAATTTCCTCATTATATGTCATTCCTTATCATTTCCTTGGACATA
This sequence comes from Solenodon paradoxus, assembly GCA_004363575.1. Classification (NCBI taxonomy): domain Eukaryota; kingdom Metazoa; phylum Chordata; class Mammalia; order Eulipotyphla; family Solenodontidae; genus Solenodon; species Solenodon paradoxus. Next base: position 88,100 of record RJWH01004378.1, read on the forward strand.
ATCTCACAAAGTGCTACACTATGAAGTGGCCAACAGTCTTAGAGATATGGAGTTCCACCTCCTCATCTTAAGGTGACTTTGATTTCAAATATTATTTCTTTTAACAAATTGCACTTTTTAACAATACTCTCACTTAACTAAATTTAATGAGAAAAAACATTAATAATCATTAACCTCCTAGGCCTTGCAATACTCAACACAGATGTGTATATGGTAGGTAAGTTTTGAGTGAGTGTGGTGTGGGATGCAGGAACACAGAGGTTCAAATTCAATATCTAAAAGGCATGTAGCACCATAAACAAAAGAAATAATAAAATAACTGAAAAGATAAAACTTGACTAAAAGCTCTGAAATAAAGAAATCATTTCCAACACATTATGAAACCTAGTTAATAGGCATCTTGTCTTATGGAACTAGAGACACTAGGTTGAGGAATATTAAAAATTAGAAGAATAGTAAGTATTATTTAGAATGTAGCTAATAAGTCTCTTTCCAAAACAAACAGTATCCCAAATGAAAACACTAGCTTGATAAATACAGATGTTTAAAGTTTCTAAATTACTTAAAAGTCACATTTCCATAGCATCCTCCACCTGTTCCAAGTATATGAAGTAACTAAGGTCCTGAAGCAGCCATTATTACTAAATACTGTAACCAATATTGTAATACAGCTCTTTTGGCTTCTGTTCCAATGAAACTTCCTCCAATCTCACCTCTAATAATGGGCATTAATTCATTTCTGATGTATTTAGTCAATAAGAAAATCTGTGTCTTTATTGATTTATAATTTCTTCCATCTAATCCTTGCTAATCAAAGTATGCACCATAGATCAACCACATCTTCATCAACTGGGAACATATTTTTAAACAAAAAAATCTCAGCCCTATCCCAAAATGTGCTTCTGAGTAAAACACCTGCATTATTTGTAGGTCATTGATTTGAGAAGAGTTCTTGACAATAGAGAAAACACATTTTAAGTTTTGGCACTCTGAGTATCTGAAATGTGTAAGTAGTTTTGAGGCTCAATGAGCAATACAATGTCTTAAGTAAATGATACCCATATGAGAAAAATTACAAAAAAAATTAAATATATAGTAACTACCAGTGAATTAAGTAGGTAGAGAGGACTGTTGATCTTTACTTCAGTGATGTTTAACATTTGGCTAAAACCTTAGTTTAAAAAAAAGAAATGAAAAAGCAGGTAATTGATCACATATCTTCAGAAAGCTAGTTAAATAAAGAATACTGAATGAGAAACCAAGAGAGTTGAGTTCCAGTCCTGGTTCTACAACTAGTTGGCTAATCCAGGGTGAATCACTTCATCTCTCTAAGTTCACTTTATCTGAACTTTCCTGTAAAATTCTGGTCATGGAAGGAACTTTACTAACTCTGCGTAAGGAAAGCAGGACAGATGATGGGAGGAGGAAAGTACATAGGGGCTGGCTCACTGTCTTTCAAAGGTAAACAGAGAGAGAAGGTGAATATGTTCTGAAACTAAAATGCCCTGAAAAGGTACACAGATCATTAGGTTTAGATGAAGGAAAGTAACTAGAAGAACTTCACAGAGGGGCTATTTGAAGAAATTACGTTTTAAAATATGAATAGGATAATAATAGAAAGAAGAAGCATCATAATAAACTTTAAAGCCCATATTGAGCTACAGTTTTATTTGTCAGGAAGAACCAGCATAAACAAGAACCCATCACAGATATTACCATTCTGTGTTTTACAAAGGACAGTCATCAACTCCTTTATAACAAATGCCAACATAGAATCTCACGCCAAGATGTTTGTTTTGTTTTCTAAAGTTTAATGCTAAGGAATTGAGAAATAATTCCAATAAATATCAATTAAAGTTACTTCTACTTTATAGTAAAGTTGAAATCTATTTTACTCATTTTTAGCAACTGCCTGTTTAAAAAAAAAATGGGACATCATTATGTGTTTGTGTGTTTAGATAACAAGACACCATTAACAACATCATTTCATTAAGAAAAATTACTGAGCAGACTCCAATAGTCACCAAAATACCACCCTAGCTCTCATAAAACCCCTGGCTTTAATGGTTCTGTTCCTTGGAAATCAAATTCCATTTAGTTTACTTGAAGTTTCTTTTACTCTGTTTCAAGAAGCTCCACTATTTCACCTCTGTCCTGCAAGGTGACAGAGGGACCAACTAGCAAGTTAGTGAGGTGAGTGGAAAGTAACAGGCTCAGACCACATGTAGCACTGATGCTAAATGACCACATTTTAGCTGTGATTGGTGGCATTAATTAAAATAAAGGAAAACATGGAGGCTTTAGAAAATCTTTCCCAATAAATATTTAATTTGTTCATTACTAGTATGTAAATGACAAAATTAAACAAAAAGAAAATTAGTGAAATAGTTCATTTACGTATACAAACACATGTACATACAGACAAGCATACATGTAACTAAAATGAAAACTTCATAAGGCAATATTTATCCTCAATGAAAGTAATGCATCCTGAAGTGAACTATTTTCTTCTAATTTGATTTACTCTTCATTAAAATGTTGGCACCCAACGGTAAAATTAGGTTGTTAACTTTTCAGCAATTTTGGAAACCAGATGACATTATTTTTGTAGCTTGACTTGAAATCAGCCAACGAAGACCCTTTAACATACACACGCACTCACACACACACACACACACACACACACACACACACACACCTCAATCAAAATCTACACATAGGGCTATTTTTTCTTCTTCTTTTGAGACCAGATGTTCAATTTTTACCACTGGTTGCAGACCTTAAATGAATTTCATTGGTTATTAATGGATCTCAGCTTACACTTAAAGGCTCCAAATAACATATATAAAGTTTCCAAAACCCAGAGTGGGCCACATAAATATTAGCTTTATTCTTTCCTTTGTCTTCCCAACATTCTATTTTAGTAAGATGTATACATATTAAAAATAAAGGAGTTATGTTTTCCAAGAACAACCTCCTTTGTCTTATATTTTATATTTATTAAAAATCACTATGTCAATTAACAATACAAAATGTTGATGAACCTGAGAAAAAAGGAAGGTGCTAAATAGAATTCTCCTGAAAATAAATCGCCAACTGTTATTATGAAGATGATACATGAATGAAAACAAGGATGGAATCTATGACCTCAGTTATGCAATTTCTATTTCTTCTTTCCTTAAAAATATTTAATAACACTAAAATCTAGAAAAGCTTCAATTTTCAGATAACAAGTGGATAATTCCAACAAAAGATGCCTTTTTAAAATTGTTTTCCTATTTACTTTCCTATAATTTTTACTTATTTATGTTTCAAAGTGTGCCTGATCAGACACGAGGAGAAAGAAGTAAATGGAGAGTGTGTAGTGGTTACCAATGGGATGGGGGCAGAGTGCAATCTTCAAGTTCAGCTTGTTTCTGGATCACTTTCTAATAATATACAAGATTTTGTGAGCCCTCTTAATTCTACCATTGATGTTTCCCCATCTTATTTTTACCTTTCTAACATTCTCCTTTTTTCCTACCTAGAAGTATTAGACATACAAAATATTCTGAAAAGCAGGAATTTTGAGTAAAAAGAAAAGATTTTTCTTTATTCTTCAAGTATTAGAAATGAGATTCTATCACTTACTGTCACACATACACCAACACACACACTTTAAGTGACTTACTTCTTTTAAGTCCCATTCCTTTTGCTTCACGTCAAGGATCCATAACTAATCTATTCAGTTTCTTTTTGAGTAAACAAATTAGTGTTATGAAGCTCTGAGCTGAAAATTTTGCCTAGCACAATGTACTTAAGCGCTCTACGAAACCAGGGATAGAAGAAACCATATATTAAGGGATTACATGTGGAGTTGAAATAGCCAAACCATGTCAAAGCATCAAACAAAACTGTAGGAGTAGAGAAGTTCAAAAAGGGATCCAATAAAACAGTGAAGAAACAGGGAAACCAACAAACTAAGAAAACACCCATCACTATTCCTAATGTTTTAGCTGCTTTTTTGTCCTTCCTCATTTGATTATTTTGATTCTCTGGCAAGTTATTGATTGCACGAGCATGTTTTCTGGATACTGCAAATATTTTGCCATAAATCCCCACCATCACAGAACCAGGAGTAAAGAAAACTGCAAAAAACATGGTGGTCCCCCACAGTTTGTTGAACATCGCTGGGCAGGAACTGGAACAAGCAACAAGGATAGCATAACCTTCTATTCCATCAGCATAGGACTCAGACATGATCACTCCGAATGCAAGTGCTCCAGGCACTGACCAGCAGACAAGTATCAGCCTTTTAATGACTGGAATTGTCATTTTTGTCGAATAACGTAAAGGGTAACAAATAGCATAAAACCTATCAATGGCTACTGAGCAAAGATGGAAAATGGATGTTATGCTAAGCATCAGGTCAAAACTAAAATGGACCTTGCAAAATGTAAACCCAAAAAACCAGCAATTTTCCACGGATCTGACCATGCTGTATGGCATGATGGTGAATCCCAGGAGGAAATCAGTGACAGCCATGGAAAGAATGAGAAAGTTGGTTGGTGTATGAAGCTGCTTGAAGTAGGAAACAGAGATGATCATGGTGAGATTGCCAAACACAGTGATGAATATGGCTCCCGCCAGAAATGAGTACATGGCAGCTCGGACAAACAGCGACCTGTCGTTCTCTGGACAAGATCCATTTCCATATTCAGAGCAATCAAATGTTTCCTTCAACAGAAGCAAGAATGGAAACTTTTTTCAGATATAGATAAATTATTCTGTTTATATAAGTTTTCACAAAAGGCTCAAGTTTGTTAATCTATGATAATATATTACTTATGACTATTACTTCACAGTATCCTGATCTAATAAATTTAAATGATCATTATCTCCTTTAAATTATAACCGTAGTATTTATTAAGTTCCTACTTTATACCAGGGCCTAAAATTAAAAAAAAAAAAAAAGAGAGGTAGAAAATAAAGAGAACATAGTTAGGTGAAGAAGAAATAAGTTCTTAAAGATCTTATTAAGATTGCTCCAATGTACCTGAATGAATAGATATTAGATAATACTTACAATTATTCTTCAAAATTTAAGTCTAGAATATAGAACCATATTGATTTTATTAGGACCTAATGCTTTGTGGAACTGGGAAGTTATCACTTGAAAATAGATTCATTCATGTCTTCTTTATGTGTTCTCTTATCTCACCATTTTTCAAGTTTTTTTTTATGTTAAGTTGTTTGAAAGAGGAAGAATCATTTAAATACATCTAATGACCTGGTGGAATCAACCTCTTCAACTGATCCTGAATTTCTAGTATCTTACCAGTCAGATCAGCTAATTAGATTGGGCAGATATAAAGACTGGAGAATCTTCCCTTTTTCATGAAGAGTAAGTACACCTCCCAGTGTGTCTCCTCATAGTCCCATGCAGTATACTCTGATAAAATTGACAGTCTGACAAGTTCTGCTGTGGAGTCCCACAGAGGCAATAAGCAGATAGTTATTAAGCTTTAGGAAAACAAATCATTTCCACTACAAGAAAAATACACAGCACATGACCACTTGTTCTGACCTACTATCTTCATTTTACATATTATTATCTTCATTCTACCTTTTACAGGTATAATTGGAAATATAACAATTCATGAAGTCAAGTAATTGTCTTATTAATTTACATTAGAAAAACACTACAATCTAAAGACAAAGCATAATGTCATGCTGCAGAAAACCACTGTCCATCAAAGATTTCACACATATCAGACTTACCTGTTCCTAAAAGTAAACAAGTAAAAAACTCTCAATGTGTTATATGAGCACCAACACCCATTGAACAGTAATTGTTTACTGAACACCCACAAGACACAATGAAAGGAACAAGGAAGTATGAACTAGTCCCTGGCTGCAGAGTCTGAAAAACAGCTGAAGAGATAAAAACAGAAAACGGATATAATTCTGCACCACAGATAAACAGCAACTCTGGTAGTGAACTGACCAAAGAAAGGTCTAGGCAAAATGTGCAATCAAAGATCAAAACTGGACATGAGCACTTCAAGCTGCGTAGACAAGTTTGCTCCAGCAAGGGTGGGACTCTGACCTGGCTCTCAATGCGTGAGTGGGGTTTCAACAGGAGAGGGGAAAGGGAAGCTCTTTTCAAGCAGAAAGAGAGGTCAGCAGAGACCTTCAGTGTCTTTCTCTGGAACTCTGAAACACTGAGAATAGGAAGTTGAAGAATCAGAGCCCAGAGAGGTTTCTAATTCCATATTCCTCTGGCCGGTGTTCCTAGCCAGAAGGTAGTCATAGGAGCTTTTTCACTTTGTTCTCTAATTTAAGCAGTGACTAAAAATAAATAAATAAATAGCAATTAAATGAGCTACAAGACAATGAGTGACAAATTAAAAGCTTTTCCCAACTGACTCTAAAAGTTACATTCAAGACTTTTCTACCCTCCTTATCTTTCCTGTTTTGATGCCCTGTATTTATCTGTGCAGAACTAATGACTTAACTGCATGCTAGGACACATTTCAACAATGAACCTGAAGAAGGGAAGGGAGCCATCTTCACCTCCTGGACCTGGGTGATTACAACCACACACCAGGAACACTAGCAACCGCATCTGAAGTCTCTGCCAGTCAATACCCTAACTTCTGTTTATGGAAACAACAAACATAATCCTGAAAAACAGCTTTCCAAAAACATTTTCATGCAAAAAATTCTAAAATGTGTGCAACCGATTCTCAGACTTTCTCATTTTTAGCAGCTACCATAGAGCTTTCCTATGTGTATGTAACATTTCTCTCCTGTTCTCTCTAGGATTATCAATGAAAAATTTTGGGTGAGGCTTTTTTCCCTGTCTTGTTTCCAAGTTTTGTAGCTAATTCTTATGAATCACATGCTGACCTGTTCAGCATCACCACACAGGAAAATACTCTGATACACGCAGTATTAGGAAACAAAAATTTCTAACCATCTTCAGTATGTCCATTAAAAAGCATATAACTGGAAAAATACTTTATTTGTAAATTACTTACTACTTAGACAGCAAAGCTATGAGATATGACAAGTAATTTAATTTCAATAAACATGGCACACACATTTTTCTTGTGCTAAAGGCAACTCCATTACAATACCTTTTAAGATCATTGCAAACATCTTTGTGCCCCTGATTCAGTCTTTGTTATTACTAATCATCCTATCTCATTTTTATAAAAATCTCCTCAGTCCTGCTAGTGTGCAGATCTAATCTGGCTTCCCTTTTAACATTCCAGAACTTTTATTAGCCAATCAATTTTAGAATTGTCACAAAGTTCTTTGAACACAGCTATGATGCATAAGTTGTATTTGTATTCCTCACATACCCACCACAACACAGGAAAGGATACATTATAAGCTACATGGGGGGTTCATCAGAAAATACTATTAATAAGTTCCCCATAAGCCTCATGATTCTCCATGGTATATGGCAAGTTTCTAATGTGGTATCCACTAGTTTAAATCTTTCAATGGACATTGTTTCACATCTTTCAGATTGATTTCCTGTGAAAGTTAAATACGCAACACAATCTATTGTTCATGTGTCACATCTTTTTCTATTTTTTAAACCTGGTAATGTAAGCACAGAAAAATACATGGATGGTAACATAATTAAATACAAAATATGGTCTTTTCATAATTAACATTATGCTTTACAATCTTAAGTAGAAAAGTTCAAGCTCAAGCACAAAAATTAGAGATCTGGAATCTAACAAATTGCCATCCCATTCAGTTTATGTATAAATATAATCTCTTAATTTTATTATAGTAATTCACGAAGAGGAAAGTGATCTCTACAGTTATTGAGAACGTGATTCAACTGCAGGATCATGAAAACTATAATGAAGAAATTTCTTTTTTTCTAATGTGATCTCATTTTTCATTTGTCATTACGCATGATTAGTGCCTTCACATTATTTATCTTCTGCTTTAATAACTATTCGATGAACATTCAAAAGTCCTCCTTCCTACAAATCTTTCTTTCTGCTTTCTTTGAATTATTTTGTACTTAAAGTATTGATTGCTTTCAGTTTTAAATTTCTATCAAAAATCCTATTATGAAATTAATTCATTAATGAATACTGACATATTAAATAGTATATATGAACATTCTTAGTGCAATGTCTGATATACACGAGAACTATCAAGGTGAATTTATTTCTCTTTTCTCTCCCTTCCTTCTTTTCTTCTCTACTGGGCATACACACCGATTCTAGAATGCTTTTAAAAAAAAACAAAAGGTTTATTCAAAGAAAATAGCTATCTGACTGTCGTAAACCCCTACTTCACTTAGATTAACATTGCAATCATTTACCCATCACTTATGACAGGTTAATCCTGTTCTGGATTCTAAATCTTCTTTCCAGGAACGATGCTTTGCTGTCCAAACACAGAGTGTTATCTTGCTCACATATTGAAAAAGTCAACTATTTATTACAAATTCTATGAGTCTCTGCACCTTCTAGAATTTTCTACATTCCTATGCATTCTCTCTGAACAAAACCAAAATTAGAGTGACAATTTACGTCTTAAGAAAATCTCAAGGAAGAAAAAACACATTTCTGCCCCTAATTTCTTCTCCACGTACCTGTTGGACTGTAGAAGCTGCCATTGTTCATTAACCTTTTTAATTGAAGGAACTTGATTTCTCTTTTCTGTCTGCTATGAATGCTTATATGAAACAGGAAGAATTGACCAGGATCAACTGTGCTGTTCTATAATGTAACAATTAGACACAAGGGAATTGGGTCTCAAAATTAAAAGAGAAAAAGAAAAAGAAAAAACAAACACACACACAAAACCCTTGCCTTTCTAAAGTTGAACAGCTTAATGAGCATAAACCGCCACTCCTTTATGCTCTCAGGAGTCTCTCCTTACCTAAGTTTTCACCACTACAGCTGATGGCTGTAAATCTGCTTTTACCTAACAACCAGAAAAGGGAATCTGAAATGTTCTGTTACCAGGGAACCTAAGAATCTGATCTCAACTACACATGAATCAGGGGTTCTAGTGGAAAATGGAACAGTGTCCTCCATTCTTTAGAAAAACTTGAGACTGTCACTGTCCACATTTTTTCTCACTTTCTGGTCACTAAGAAGACCTTAAAATTCATATTTTTCTCATTTTTCTAATAGACACTTCTCCAAAGTAGGATACAGGTGGCCATCAGGTGAATGGGAAGATGCTCATATTTCTAATTATGAGAGACTACAGATCAAAACAACTATGAGAAATCACCTCACATCAGGTATAATACTTATTATTCAAAATTCAATAGGCTATAAATGTTGAAGAGGACATGAAGAGAAAACAAAGCTGTACACTATTCATGGAAAAGTAAATTACTACAACCATTATGGAAAATAGTATCAAGTTTCCTCAGAAATTAAAAAATAGAAATTCCATATATTCCAACTACTCTACTTTGAGTATTTACCCAAAATAAAAAAAACATTTATTTGAAATATGTGCATTGTATATTTACAATATACTAGAGCTGGAAACACCCTCAGTGCCCATCAACAAGTGAGTGAATAAGATATATGTGAATTTTATACACAGTGCCTTGCCATTTGTCACAACATGGAGGAACCTACAGGGTATTATGTTTAGTGATGTTAATCAAATGCAGAAAAACCAAAACTGTATAATTCAGCTCATATGTGGTTTATAAAGAAACCAAATTAATAAACTAAATAAAACAAAATTAAACTTTCAGAATATACAACCAAATTAGTGATTACCAGAAATAAAGAGGATAGAGTGTACAAACTGGGTAAAAAGAGACAATTAACAGTGACAGACAGAATAGAAACTTTAGTGGTGATCTTTCTGTACTATAGAGAGATGTCGATCTATTACTGCAATCCTAAAACTTAATAAAATCTTCTAATGTAGTGTTACTTCAATTATAATTGTTTATAAAAATAAATAAAATGATAAATGTTTATGAAAGCTAAAAAAAGAAAAAAGAATGCATTGCATACATCCTCTGGAGTAGTGGAGAATATGGATACTCCTTTAAAAAATTCCTACGATGATGCCAAAATCATCTCAGATGTCACTAGCTTAAATCTATCGATTTGTGTATTAGAGTCTATTTTTTGTGTATGTTCATTTACAATGTAACATTTATTTTCACTAATGGGACAGTATTTGGAAGAAATCATTCTACCCCAGATAGTGATTAAATAGAAAACTAATCACTACAGGCAACAGGGTCCCAGGGTGACCAGAGCTTTTAAGGGCACATGTTTTGTAAATGCTCTTCTGTCACCACTTGAACTTCTTAAAAAAATTTTTTTAACAAATGACCTGCATTTTAATTTCACCATGGGCCCCCAAATTATGTAGCTCTATTTAGGGAAGCTTTTCTTTTTAGATGTTTTCTTGAAGACAAAAATGAAGAGGGAAAATTTCTTCTATTTCAGTCTATATTCGTATTTATATTATTTTATTAGCAAATGCATATGAAAGCATTTTACAGAAAACAGCAATTTTTGCACAATTATTTGCCAAGAAGGAAGAACTTAAGTTTTTAATTGCAGAAGACATGACTATTCAAATTTTTTTATCGCTTCTGTGTGATACTTACTCTTTAGTAAGTCATTTTAGATAAACCTTCTTGGTTCTGTTAAAAAATTTACTTAGGCATTCACTTTTAATTATGTGGAAGGAAGACAAGTAGCAAGGAAAGGATAGAACCTAAACTTTTATTTTTAAAACTCTAATGAGAATTCAAGGAACAAAAGTAAGGTACCCAGAAGTCCAGTCTTTTTTCCCTTATAAGTTTTATTGCTATCACAATCAACATAAAATACATAAAGCATCTTCACAAATGGATGTGAATGGCTTTTATGGTAAAGTTTAAAATTTTGTTGAAAGACTTAAATGAGGATTTAATAAATTTTAAAAATACCTTACTCAGGAAGAATCACTGTAATAAAGCAATAATTTTCCTCAAAATAGTTTATTTGATTTAATCATTCTATCAAAATCTCAAAGGTGTATGTGTGTGTTATTTGACAAGCTGTGTCAAAAAAGAATAAAGAATTACAAAAGACCAAATAAGTGTAGCCTCTGCATATGAAGAAAAAGAAAAAGATGAAAGAGGAAAAGGAGAATAAAAGGAATTGTCTTCTACCTCGATTAAGGAAAGAAAGTACTAATAATTCAGACAATAGGGTATAGCTACAAGGATAAATAAATAGATAAATGTACTCTTCAAAAACTTGAAAAAGCATCTATTTTACTTAAATATATGTAGAAACCTGATATTAACAACAGCAGCATAAGGGAGAATGGTTAGACATTTCAATAAATGATTTTCAGAAAATGAGTTATATAAAAAATAGATGCATGTAGAGAGTATTTTGTACCATACACGGCATTTAATTCCAGAATTAAGATGAATTAAAAATGTAAATATGAAGGCAAAAGTGTAAAACTCTTAGAAGACAACATAGAAAATTACTTTAAGTTTGCATAAGAATTACTGAAATCACAGAAAACATGAAAGATAAAAAAGATACATTTGAATACATGAGAGTGAACAAGTTGTGTTTAACAAAAGTCATAATAAGTGACTAAAAAAAAAAATTACCTACTGGGGAAGATAATTGTCATACACTTATGACTGGAAGCATTAGGAATATGCAAAGAACTATATACCAATAAGAAAAATATTGTAGTGATATTGTTTTTCCTAACTGAGTATAGGCTACAAGAGCACTGTCTCTGAAGTTTAAAACTTTTATTTCTTGTTATAGGAACATAAATATTTTCCCCTTTTGGTTCTCTTGCTAATCTAATGATTAAGTTGACATAAGACAAATTAATAGGAGGAAAACAATTGATTTTGTAAACATGGTGTCCCAGATATATAAGAACCAGTGCCAAGTCAGATACCTGAAGCATCTTTGCTGTCCTGAGCTATGTAAAGTGTTAGGGGCCTATGACTTCAAAGGAGAGGGGGAAATATTTGATAAAAAGAACATATCTTTTGTAATAAGACATTTGCCTTGCCAGACAGATGGGTCATTACATAAAAACTTTTCTCTGGTAATAGTTCTCTTTCTGAACCTGATTTCCTGTATAAATTCTGCCCAGTGTAGTGAGAAGTGAAAGTTTTTCTTGAATCTGCTGGTTCTGACTGCCTTCAATCAAAACATTCACATGCCAAGTGACACAATTTTAAGAGAACTATTCTATTCTATTCCACTTCTCTGTTAAAATATTCTGCTCAATATTTTTTAATTAAAATGTATTTCATGTATTACAATGTGTGGACTTGAGGTGTAAATCTTCACTCTACTCATTTATCAAAAACTAATTTGTTTATAAAACCAGATGATCACAATGCAGTGGGCTATGTACACTTAAAGAACTATATCTGAATTGCATTGGAAATCATGAGTTACACTGAGAGAAAATTTCAAAAATGAGTGTGTGAATAATTTAATAAAGGCCATTCTGAACAGCAAGAGCAGATTATTCAAAGCCTGTGAACTCTAAAAAGAAAGAGAGTTTTCAGGAAATTTAAAATATGGCATGGTTGAGCTGTAGTATGTTCATAAAAGATTAGTGAAAGATACAAATAGAAAAATAGGCAAGACAGATCACAGCCAGATTTTCATGCTAACCAAGGAATTTGGACATTATGGGTAAGAGTACTCACAGGAAAGTACATGGACTATTTGGGGAACTCAGAGAAATATACCTGCCTGGTCTGGGAGAGCTGAGATTCCTGGAGACGCAGCCCTTAAGTTTACTCTTTTAAAATAGGCAAATATTGACTATAGAAGGTGGAGTGGGGAGGAGGCATTTCAGGCACCTGGGAGGAACACTTAGGAACTACTAAGAGAGCTGGGATTTGAGCCCAGGCTTGATTGGTTTCAAAGCTTGAGGACACCCCTCTGTGCTGGCTGCTTCAGGGCTGGCTCTGTGCTAGTGTGCAAGGGTGCTGATACAAAGTATTTGTTTACATTCGTGACTGAGGCAGATAATAGTTGTTTAGCAGACAGATACCAATACTATTTCTATATATGCTGCTGTGTTGTGTTTTATATGTAAAATGACTGGGAGTAATACTAATAATGTGGGTTTTTAAGTGTTTTTATGTTCAAGACTCCACAGTAAGTAGTATCACTAACCTAGTAAATAATAGCCCATTGAATAAATAGGATTGTCCTCATTTTGTATGTGAATAAAGTAAGCTTTAGAGTTTTTAAGTACTTTTGTTCAGTAAGAACTAATAAATATTGGCAACAGTGTCTAAACCCAGTGTCTGACTCTCAGAATTTTCCTCTTGACCACAGATCATCTTGACACCCAAGTATCCACATTATTTGTATTTATACTACATTTCCCAGCAGCAATCAAAGTCAAGAAACACTACCAAACCTCATTTGGAAAACAATGACCAAAAAGCAAGTTTTAGAGCTTATCTCAGTTATTGATTATCTGACTTGGATATATATGAAGGAAAACATTTGCTATTGATAAACCATTGTGATGACTTGACTTTTCAGCTTCTAAAATTACTTTAGTTGATAAATAAACTGAGAACATTTAACATTCATGAGTCAATGGTATAAGTAACACAAAAAGTGCTATAAAATCATTTGAGATTGTTCAACAGTAGAAAGATATTTGGACTATAGATCAATTTTGAGTTTTAGATGAACCAGTCATTAGCGTGTAGAGAACTAACGAGAGGACTTAAACAAGAAATAGAACTTGTTGTGGGATTAACCAAGACTATGAGAGAGAAAGTGAAGGCCTGATTGAAGATGCATTTCTCACATTGATCAGATGTGGAGAGTAAGGACAAGGAGCAAAGATCACTCCAGATGTCTACCCGGAGAATTATTCAATCTGATTCTTTTATTTTCCCCACTCCACTCTCCTCCACTCTGGATTATAAACTTGGTCCTTAAATTTTACATGACCTGAACCTTACCCACTGAGCCACGGAGTGTACCCAATGTGATTCTCACATCATCTAGATTATTAGAGTACAACACTCAAGTATCTTTGAATGATTGTTTTGTTTGTATACTTCATATCTAAAACAACTACATATTTTAAATTTAAAGCACAAATCCTTCTCCACGTATCTTTAAATGAAGTAAATGTTCAAGATCTTATTGTCACTATACAGCAAAATAAATTGATTCACCTTAAGCCACAATAGGCTGGAATTCATAGAGCTGCCGTACTTTTCTTGGCAAATATTCATGATGCCCCAAAGTCATATTGGATTATCAACTACAAGAGCCACGTTGAATATTGAATGAACTGATCTGTTAAGCTAGCATTATTATTATTAATAAGTCAATTCTAATAAACTCTTTTGAATCATTCCTTGAGTAGAAACGTATGTGAATTCTCTTCTTTAAGAGGAAAGTGAAAATGAGACTGCTTTGATGAGAATTCGAACTTGGAGAAGGAGTGCCATGTGGTTCCTGGTGCTTCCTTTTATTTGCTGTAAATGTACAGAAAGTTAAGTTTCTTTCTATAGATACAACCAAAATCACTCTCACAGAGAATTTATTGGAAGGCTGTCTGGGACTCAGGGACTCCATGGAGACAGGAGAACTCAGTTTGAAAGTGGATAGACAGGCAGCTCCAGCGTCAGGAAAGCAAGACCACTGACTGTACCACCCGCAGCCTAGCTGTGCTCTTACTATGTGGACGAGATGGAAACCCACAGCGGTCTTTGTTTTCTGCTAAAGAGCAGTGTCTTTTCTTTTCTATTCTAAAGATCTACATTACAGAGAAAGACTTCTTAAAATTTTTCACATAGATTATCCACCCTTCTGTTTCGTGAAGGGAAAAGGCAGGAGACCAGTGTCTTCATTACAGTTTCAATTACACTACACTAGTTGGAATGGGAAATTTCTCCAAAGCTTATTGAATTCCACTTGGGAAATGAACTCCTGACAACCAAAAAAAAAAAACAAAAACAAAAAACACCCTTCTACATGAGGGAGTGGAATTTGAAGTAAAACTGGGACTACAGAAAGACAAAAACAACCTGTTATTTTGTTTTAATGAGTGAGTGAGTTATCGGTTATCTCTAATGAGTATTAAAAACAGAGGCTACAAAGAAATATACAGCATCAGAGCTTTAGGGTTAAGTAAAAAAGATAGAATTGACTGAGTCATGAATTTGTCCCAAGAAAAATGCGGAATCAATATCAAAACAGATAAAATAGATTTAAATAGATGTAAGGTAAGGATGACTGTTATCACCATTATCAATATCGCTCTAGAAATTCTGACTAATAAAACATACCAAGGAATTAAATAAGAATGATTATTGGAATGTAGATAAAATTTAACATTGTTTGAGGTTAATATTACTATAAATAATGAAAAAAACAAACAGCTAAGAAGCTAAAATAACATTAACTGTGTCCTGACATGACCTGGTAGCTCATTAGATAAGACTGTTGTCCGCAGTCCACATAAATGCCAAGGACCCTCTTTCATTACCCGGGGTTGGAGGTAGACAACCAAGATGAAAAACTAAACAAAAAATATAAAATGCTTCTTCTTGCCTGCCTGTCTCTGCTCACCTTCATCACTGCCTGCATCTTTCCTTTAAAAAAATAAAATTTACTCTATCTACTAATAATGATTATATAATAAATACGACAAAATGTTTATTCGCAGTAGGCAAAATGCAACCAAACAGGTACAAACTACTTAGGAACAATCTGAAGAGGAAGGTGCAAGAGCAAATGAAGGCAACCACAGAAATTTACAAAGATATTGGAAACCGTAAATTCCCTTGCTCTCTTTTTCTGTGTTTAACAGAAATGCTCTCACTGGTGGAAAAGGTAGTTTTTGAAACTTGAAGTGATTAGGGGCCGCTTGTCTTAGAACACACTAAATGAAAGTGTTTTTCTTTTCTCATGTTTTTAAAATGTACTAGAATAAAAATATCATCAGATCCATGAAATAAAAGATATAATTTTCAACAGAGTCTAATAGATTGAGGGATTGTCAAATCCTCAGGAGATCATCAGGGCATGAATAGAAAGTTATATGCAGGAATATACGTTGTAGTTCTGTTTAAAAGCAGCTATCTTGCCAGAACTTACTCATGATCATTAGTTACTATTACTAAATAAATAAATCCAAATCCCTCATGTCACTCAGCATGACACAAATAACGTGAAGTCTGTCTGAATGAAAAACAGCTAAATTGCAGAGATGTTTATGATAAAGAATGTTTGTTCACTTCCTGTTAAGAGATCTTATTTGAAATCACTTTTTGTTCCTCTTTTTTTTCTTTGATATGTCACCTTAATAGGCATGCTGTATCTATTCTGACTCTACCTCGTTATCATTCATGTTTAGCTTCTCTCTTTAGGCACATCCTGGAGCCCAACAGATGAATTTGGGGCACTTTGTGAAGCTTATTATTTTCATTCCTGTCACAACAGGCATTATCTTGAAACACAGTGAAATGAATCCAAGCATTTTCAAGAGCTTCAGTACAGGTAACAGTCAGAATCTTGCTTTAATCTCCATTATTCGCTCAAAAGGAATTAAAATGGCCTAAGTGGTCAGTAATAGGGAAATGCTTTAAATATTTTTTGTACATCCATACAGTATAACATGAAGTAATTACAATAACTCACATGCTTTTAAGAATTACAAACAATAGTTCTTTCCAGAAATAAGCTATGAGAGATATTTTTATTTTCATTGTTTCTACATAACATTTTTATTTTTCCCTTTATTTTCCAAATATCCCACGAGTATGAGAATCAGAAAAAATATATTTTAAAAGGATAATATACTTAAATATTGGAATGTATAGTAATAAGTAGTGATAAATACCAAATCACATATAAATAATGATTTAATAACGACCTTTAGTGTGTATTTTTTGTTGATTTTACAAAAAGACATGTATATTGAAGCAAGTGAATTGCAAAGTCTTTCTAATTTGCATCCCTAAATGCAGAGCTGTAGTTTCCACCACTGAACAGCTGGGTAAGGTACTGCTGTCAATCTGATGGCAGTATATCAATCTGATGGCAGTATATGCAAGGGCAGGAAAATTCTTTAAAACGTAGGCCCTTAAGGCTTGCCCTTGTGACTTGGGGGACTGAGATGCTGGCATGTGGAGCACATACAGCTGAAGGACCTTGGTTCAAGACTTGGGGCCCAGGTGAAACACCAGAAGTAAACAACTAATTAAATTTTTTAAATGCTAAAAAATAATGTAGGTCCTTAAATTCTGGATGGGCAAAACTTCAATTTGTATAGTAAGAATGTCAAAGTCACAACCACTCCGTACCAAAAAGGAATCAAGAATTAAGTATCATTTCATTATACATTTTTGACTCAAATAGTTACTAAAAGGCCCTGTCGATGTGTGCTTGATATTGCTGTGCTCATAGATATTATCGCCAATTATTTTGCAAAACAGTAAAGTATAATAATGCTATGAATTTGATTCTAAAAATAATTTACACCTAGATGAATCTTTTTGGAAAATTTTACCTAAAAGAATCATTTTCAGTGCTTTTCTAAACCAGGGATAGAAAAATGCATAAACCATTGGATTGAAAGTAGAATTCGGGTAGCCAAACCAAATCAGGGCATCATTCAGGAATAGTGTAGCCCAGGAAAGGGTCCATGACTGTGCAGACGAAGAAAAGACACCAGCATATTAGGAAAACTCCAATCACAATCCCTAAAGTCTTTGCAGCTTCCTTTTCTTTGCTTCGTGAAATTCCATTTTTCTCTTCCAACCCAATTTGAAGTTTTTGACTTGCATCAATAATTGATCTTGCCTGTCCTTTAGCAATGAAATATATTCTATAATAGACACACAACATAATAGATCCAGGTATATAGAAGGAGGTCATAAAGGCCAGCACCCCAGATGTTTTGCTAAAGCAGACAGAGCAACCCCCTTTGCAATGAGCGTGTTTGTAATATATCTCTTCAGACCCTTTGAAATTTAGCTCCAGAAAGATCATTCCAAATGCAGAAAGAGCAAGGACACTCCAACTAATGAAGATCATTTCAAAAATAGCCAAGATATTGATGTTGGCTTTGTATCTCAATGGGTCACACACAGCATAGTAGCGGTCAATGAAATAAAGGACAAGTGGAAAATGGATGCAGAGCTCAGCATAATATCTGTGCTGGTGTGAATTTTACAGAAGACTTCTCCAAAATACCAGCAATGTTCAACAGATCTCATCATGCTATAAGGCATGACGAGACACCCCAGCAGAAAGTCCACCGTGACCACAGAATGAATGAGCCAGTTAGTTGGCGTATGAAGTTGCTTGAAGTGTGATATGGAAATAATAGCTATCAGATTGCCCACCAGTGTGGTCAGAATTATGAGCATCATTAACCTGTACAGGGTAGCATGGATGTCACTTGGCCAGCTGCTTTTCACACAGGAAATATTAATTATATTGTAACAAGAGGACATTATTCCTGAAGACTATCGACAAGTTTTTTTCCTGTATGTGGTGAGGAATCCTTCAAAATCCATAATCAGGTAAGAGTTCTTAAGCTTTTTATTTTCATATACTTATCCCAGAAACCTGGAAGGGAAAATAAAAAAAAAAAAGAGTAAACCATCAGCAATTTGATTCCTTTCACTTCTAACATATTTGCCTACTGCTTCTTGCTGAAAATAATTATTTTGGAAAGAGCTTTTATTTCCAGTTTTGTTTAATAGTTCAATTCAAAAAATTTTGATGTCTACCAGACTCCATATTAGAAATGCAGAGATGAATTGTTAGTTTAAAGCAGATGAAACAGCTGCTACTTTTTTAGGGCAGAGAAGTTCAAATGAAAACTTTTTCACATGTTTGAAATGGCAAGTATTTGCTCAAGGGAAAGTCTAGTAGGAGAGGTCTGCATTGTAAAGAGTGATATAAATTGCCAAAAAGCTTAGAATCAAAATGTTAGTTAAAAAGTGAAATGTTTAATGTGCCTCTTGTATAGAATTTCTGGTAGTATCTGCTCTTGCTCATGATTATATATGAGGTATTTCTTATTTTATAATTGATTATTATGGAAGGATGCTAACACACCTTTACTTCAGGTTTACAAAGCAGTCTTACATGTGTCCAATACTTTCTTTCATTAAACATTTTTTGCATCTATAATTATAAATATTATTTCTTTTGAGATAGATATGACATTTTGTTAGTTAAGGTTACTGGGAAGAAATTAAGACTTTATTCATAAGACCACTAAGCTGGCATATAAAAAGAGGTCTCAATTATTAGTACAGTTTCTTTTTTAAATAATCCAGTTTTTCTTTTTGCTACAAAAAAATCAATTCAAGGTAAATTATTTTTAAAAATGCTAAGCATTGAAAATAAGAATATGTGATAACTTTTGTATTATTTCACTTAGAAGTAGTACATAGAAAAACCAAACTAATGAACCTAATCAAAAATAAATAGATTTTAGTCTATAGAATCAAATTAGTGATTACTCAAAGGGAAGGAGAACAGGTGAGCGAATTGTGTAAGGGGTTAAATATGTGGTGAAAGAATGAATTGGACTGTGGATGGAGAGCTTAATGTATTACATGTAAATGTTGACTACTGATGATGTACCTTGTAAACTTATGTAGTGTTATGGGGAAAGATTCCTTCAATAATATTTTTAAATGTATGATATGTTAAATGATGATGCCTACCAATGAAGTGTGATATAGTGTCCAAATGTATTGTCTTCTAAATATGCAGATCGAAGTATGTGATAAGAAGTGATGTGGCTGAGAGAAAAGAGCAATGAAATAAATGAGGAGGCAGTATCTGAGCTTTTGTGTGGGCTGTAGGCATGACAATAGACAATCTGTTTTTTTCAGCTATGAAACCCATCCAAATTTGTTCTTGAAATCACAATTTACAGAGCAAACAGAAGTAAAATCTTATTTAAAACAGAGTTAACACTTTCTAGCAGGTGTCCTCCCTGTGCCACATTAAAGAACTGCAAAGCTTCAATGGGACCTAGTTTGAAATATATACATACTGTTCTATAACTATCTATGTATATTGGGGTTTTTCAAGGGGCTATGTAGATATGTATATATGCCATGGTATAGATATCTATATCTATATAATCCATGTATCTATCTATATCCATCTATGGATAGATATATAGATAGATGGTATAGATGAAATAGATCAGTATAGATATAGATAGACACAGATAGATATAGATATATAGAGAGAGAGTGTTTGGGGGAAGAATGTAAATTTCTGACAATCAACAATTCGTCATTATATTATGAAAATACTAGATATAACGAAAAAGTCTTAGAATATTCCAGGAAACTGTCTTCCTTTTCATGCCCTCTGGGCTGACAGGTTAGATCAAGACTATATAGAGATCTAAATTTGTCCAAAAATAAAACTAGAGGAATAAACTATTTATATAAAAAAATACATGTATTAATAAATTTTAAATACCTCTCCTCCACTCCTTTTCTGCCTTCCATTGAGGAAATGTATACATTCCAAATGAATCTGCAAGATCTGTTATGGGACACCTTGCCCCATTCTATGACAGAACAATCAGAAGATTAAAACTATGTAATGTTAAGTAATATTTGAATTGCAAATACATTTTCCCTCAAAGAATGATAAATTTTGCTATGAAATTTGTGTGTGCATTTTAATAATCTCTATCAGTAATTATACTCAATTTAATTTTTTCTCATCATTTCCTCCTCTTCTTTCTTTTACAAACTTGCATTCTTAGCATGAAGAGCAATTATGACATATCACCTTTTCATATATAGCTGACTTCGGCTTGTGAATGTCCTGTTTAGATTTATACTTCTTTGTATGTGAGTGAAGTGTCCTCCTGTTTTTCTGCTCACTGGCTCTAACCTCCATACGATGCTACATGAAACAATACATTCAAGTGGAAATTATTAAATGTAAGTTTCTTCTCACCATTCACACCTTCCACTGTAGAGACTACATTTCAGGTGGATTTGATATGGGATTTGGCTCCGTGTCCTGGGGTTTTTGTCATTAACGTCTTTGACAGCCCTGGGGCAATGGGAGCGAGGTAACGAATAAATAATTCACAACACATCTCATTAACTTTGACAACGTGGATAATCCCAAGAAGAAAGATGAGGTAATAAAGGATCTTTGATACATATAGCAAGGCAATAAATCCTTTGTACCAAAAGCAAATTCTCAACAGCTTTGCTTGAATTTAAATATTGGCTGGATTTAGAAAACTGTTTGCATTATACACTGGAGAATGAGGATAAAATGACCAGAATAGTGAAGATTTCTTTGGACATTTATGCTAAGTATATAATTACTTCATATGTTGAGAGATTATAATTAAAATTGATAAGACATAGACACGATGCCTTGTAATTATAACAAGGAGTATTCAGTTTGAAGACCTTTGCTCTCCTCTCAGGAGACATAAACCTGCTCTGTTTGTGTGATGGACACAGGACAGGACTCTGCAAGTCTCCAGGCTGTTGCAGCTGCATCATGAGCGGTGACTCGTCCGCCTCTCTGGGCCCAGAGCTCTGCTACCAGAACCTGAACGGATCCTGTGTCAGAACTCCCTACTCGCCCACATCCAGGGTGATTCTCTGCCGTGTTTGGCTTTGGGGCGGTGCTGGCTGTGCTTGGCAACCTCCTGGTGATGGTTTCCGTCCTTCACTTCAAGCAGCTGCACTCGCCAACCAATTTTCTCATCGCGTCTCTGGCCTGTGC
>RJWH01004379.1:0-109718 GCA_004363575.1 Solenodon paradoxus
AATGAAAGAATAAGGGGGTGGGGGAGAAACCACACGCACATTCTCAGGAAAGGAACTGTGTATAAGTATTTGGAGTGTGCAGCTGGAGGGCATTTTGACAGATGTGGAACATGTGCAGCACAACATTGGACGAGAGGCAGAGGGAGGTGGTGAGAGAAACATCACCGAACTACAAGAAGAGATAAGGCTACAATCCTGGGTGTGCAAGTGAGGACTTGGTGAAGAAAACAGTAGAAAGAAGGTACGGGAAGCTCACATCATACCAATGAGCTGTGTTTGGAAAACTTTAGTTATTGGAACAGACTAGTAAGAAATGGAACCCAGAGTCTGGATTTGAACTGTTCCAGAAATTCCATGACCCTTGGAGTCTGGAACCTTCACTCTGCCTCTTTGCCATGCAACAAAACAGGTAAATTACAAATAAAGTATTTATTGTGACTGGAGTTCATGAAACTATTTTTGACTTACTGACTTTCGGTGAATTGAATCATCTTTCTGAGCTTCAGTTTACTCAACTGAAAAATGAAGCTGCTGGTCTGGTCTAGAATAGTTCCCTACAATTCTTTCTAGCAAATACCTCCTCTTCACTTCCAAGGTTGAAGCAGAGCTGTTAGCACTTTTTTTTTTTGCTTAAAACTTAGTCTTTTTTCTTAAAGAGTAATATTTAATATTTCTATTGTCCACAATGCTATATTTATTTTAGGATATTGAAATTGCATCTCAATCTGTATTTCATAGCACATCCACTACCAGAGTTCTGTGTCCTTTACCACCCCCTTTTCCCCTGTTTCCTTCTCTCCCTACTTTCACCACCCTGTATCTTAGTCTTTGAAGAATGCATTCTGCTGATTAAAAGGAAAAATATTTGGAGACCTACTGTAGTATATACAGATGTTGATTTACAATGATGCACACATTATGCAATGTTATGATGCAATCAATGTTCCTTCAATGTAGTTTAAAAAAAGAAAAGAAAAAACATTTGGATTTACCATCTTGAGCTCTAAGAACCTGCCTAGTTTTATTATCCAAAATATATATGCATTGGGACCGACATGAACACATTCTGAGGCATTTAGTAATACTCAACAAATATTACTGAGCATCTGCTATGAACTAAACACCGATTTAGGTATTTGAGAATAAAGCAATAAATGGGACAAGGTCACACAAATCTTACATTTCTGGTTGGAGAGAAGATAAATGAAGATACTACAGTGGGTGATGCTGTGTTGAAGTTGGGCAAGAACTCAGAGAACAACAGAGTCTCCCTAAGGGGTGACATTTGAACAGTCACCAGAATTCACCATCAGGAGAAAGAGTAGAAGAATCTGGGGAAGAGCATTGCAGGCAGAGGGAATAGTGAGTGGAAGACCTTGGCAGACATGAGCCTGAAAATTTCTTTTCACCACAGGAACTGATCTCGTTTTCCAGGATCTCTTAAAGAAGGAAACCCCTGATTTTGCTCATGAAAGTTCTGTAATCTCTTCTGCTTTCATAATGCCTCTCTTGGAGGTTCCTCCTTGTCCTACTCAAGAGGCTTCTCCACCGATCCTCACTACCATTCCATCACAGCATGGATGCCGTGCCCACTTGCAGCAGAGTGAGCATCAGGGCCTGTTGAAATATCATGCCCTTCCCTGACCCTGGATCTCAGCTTCTGTCCTTGCTACCTCTGCTGAGTTAAAACGACACCCAGATATTGTTCTTTCCCTCTGTACTTGAATCTGCTCATCACTGTGGATGGTCACTGACCTCACTACTGCCTCAGATGTCCCAGGCCCCACATCCAGCGTCCTGGGGCTCTCTGGTCAGAACCCAGGCTTCCTTAGTCCTCTTGGCACCGCTAGGGCATGAAGCTTACAGGGACTTTTCTCCTTGCACTGTGGCATAGGCATGAGCTGCAGCAAGAATCTGGCTCATCAGCCTCAGAACTTGGGTTTGCATTTTGATTCTGTGCAACCAAGTACCTTGGATGTCTTCATCTTTTCCTCTCTTCTTGGTGCTAGTTGTCTAATCGGTAAAATGGGATTGACCGTGAGAGTAACTCTAACTTACATGGCTGTTGTCAGGTGGAAGTAAGTGACTATATGCAAAATGCTTTGAAAATGCAGGATGCATACTCAGCAAATACCAGCTATCTTTTTGCTATCAAAGGAAGTCCTAGGACACTGCCCTTGATGCCTCACTCAGTATTGTGTTCACCTGCTCTGCGGCCAACAAACAGGACCCTAAACTGTTCTGAGGGGCTCAGAGTCCCCCAAGGCAAGGCTGTACAACTGTGGCTCTATGAGGCTTCCCCCTGCAATGGGACCCTCATCTTCCAACCACACTTTGTACTTCACCAAGAATTTCACTTGCATTACTTTATTGAAACTTTACCATAACATTGTGAAGTTCGAATTACTAATCCCATATTAAATATGAAATTTAAAAAGATTGTAAATTGATTATATAGATAATCATGGCTAAATCCGACTTTTTAAGAAAAGGATATCTATGTACTGTGTTAGTGTTCCTTTTAGTCTACCTCTGTGGTTTCTAAGAAAATCTTTGTATTATCCCACAAGTCAAAACTGATGAACTGACTAAACCCAAATATGAGAATAACTCCTTTTATCGAATTTTTGCTTCTTTGTTTTTTTTTCACTTCATTTTTCAAATGTCGTTACTTACCCTGTCCCCAGTCATTGTAAGGTCGTGGGTGAACGCGGAGTACCCAATATGATTCTGAATTATCTTAGGGCTTTGTGTTTTATTTTAAACATCATTTAAGTTTAAAAAACTTTTCAGAAGAACTTCTCCCCTTTCTAATGAAATGTAAATTGCAGAATAAAACCACCAAATTAATTGCCCACCAGAGACTTGTGGCAGGTCACAAAATCGATTATTCGTCATTGTAAGTGAGAGAATGGTCTGTGGAAAGAATAAAACATAGTTAAGGTAAGTACTGTCCACAACCATTCCATGGTGAAACTGTAAACTACAATCTTTGCAATAAATCACGGTGGAATTATAAGATGTGAAGGAACCCATGTCATCTATGAGTTACCCTTGTTCAAGTGTGTCATCGGCAGAGTCCTGGTCATAGACGGTGCAGATGGCACTGCCATGGTTGCTATGCTTCCTGTCAGGGACACATGGATATTTCAATAATTACGGCCATTTGTTTTGTCAAAGATCATGTATAGGTAGTACAAAGTACCTTTCAATAGAATATTGAATTATTAAAGTAGTTTCTAGAAGAGTATCTTTAACGTATAACACAATTTTGGAGGTAAAGTCCTGTGTGTTATTGTGTGAGGATTTGGGGAAGCTGAACATTTCAAGAGCAGTGTGTGAGTTTTGTTGAATATCAGAAAGCTGCTGCACTTTGGAGAGTAGGCCCCTGGCTTGGACTGCGTAGCCGGCTTTAGAGAGCCTCAGTGGAAATGTTTGTTGGGTGAGATTCTGGCTTATCCCCTCCGGCTCTGTTTTTTGCAGTCATCACCATATGTCCTCATTATTTATACATTTATTAACCTGTTTACTTCTACCGGGGATGGTTAGAAATGATGTCCCTTATGGTATCTAGGCCTCCATAGCAATAACACAGCCAGAGGGTCGGCCAGTGACTTCCATTTTCTCTGTCTAAAAGCTCCCATTAAATCATGTCAAGTAATTTCAAAGTTAAGCTAATTTTTTTTTCTTTTCTCTCTAGCTAGCTTGCCAAGTGCATTCCTGTCTACGTAGGAAGGGAATTTGGGTCTTTATTTCAAGAAAGTTCAGAAGGATAAAAGGAGCATTCCAGTTTCCATCGGGTTGATAGAGAACTGCAGCACGCATAAACATGGTGTATCAGTTCAGTCTTCTCTGCGGTCTGTGTCGCTGGGGTGTGGCAGGAGACTCCGGGCCTGTCACAGCTTCTTGATTTGTAAGAATGCTCTGTGGAGACTTTACTAGATCTGTGGCATCCAGTTGAAAAGGAAATGCAACTTTATGTTCTCTTTACACTAGAAAGTCTGAAGGGAGCATTGTTTTTTAAGAGCAGTGCACAGAGCAGAACTAACTAATTATTTCTGTGAGGTGTCAGCAATTAGGGAAACTGAGGAAGTCACAACTTCTAAGATGAGCGAGGCTTTTCAGGTAACTAAAAAAGTACCTTGTCACTGTGGCAAATGCCATTTCCCAACGACTTTTTAATTATCTGTCTAAGTTAGAGCGCACATGAAGAAAGCATTGAGACAACTGAACCTGTCTGAGAGAAAAATAGAATTCATTTTCTGGTGACTGCCTCTGAAAGAGGTAAAATGAAAGCAGCTTTAAAGCACTACCTGGGGGAATTTGACTATCTTTTTTTCTCTTTGTTGAATTATTCAGGGTAACCAAGAGCAAATTATTTTAAGAGCGGTTGACTATTTTTAGTAGCTGCCTTTCAAAATACAGAATCCTAAATACTTCTTACTGATTTTTTTTTTTTAACTGTGTATTCATCTCAGGTTAGGTGCTATAGCCTGCTTATAAAGGACATAGTTTCATGATCTTCAGGCTTCTATTTCTAAGGAATGAGCAGACATCATATCTATTTTCTCCTCTCTAGTCACACACCAATTTTTCCTTTCCCTTGAACTCAGCATGCCTCTGTCTCTCTCTAGTGTGTCAGGCTAACTCTCTCTTGGAGCCCTGGGCCATAGGCTGGCCTTTCCATTGTGCAGGAGTAATTTTATATTCTGAAATCTAATCAGAGAGGAAGTTCTTGCCTCAAATGTTTCTTTTTTCACAACTGTTTGCTGAAAGACAGTATGTTGTAGGCTCTGTACAAAGTGCTGGAGTAAGTCGAAAAACCAAATGGAGGGAAATCTTGCCCTCATAGAGCTTATTTACAAGGAGAGGAATCAGCTTTTCCTGTAAAATATAAGTTGTTCTACCTTTAATCTGAGATGTTTACTGGTGCGGTCCAAACACATCCCCCTAAAATTGGACGGAATTCTTATTAAGAGGAAATTTCACTCACTGTGCTCTGACATTTGTAATTCAGAGACAAGAGTTCTTTCTGCTATAAACATCCTAGTATGGTTATCACCATTTTATAAGAGAAAAGGACTTGAAACACTAACCTTTTATAGCCATTTCCATTCCTCTGCCCTGAGGCCTTCACATTTAATTCCAAAAGGTGAAAATAATTGAGAAAAAAATCAGAAAAGACAATAATTACTGCTTTCACAGAGCTTTTAGTTGAAGAAGGCAGCAAACACACAGTAATATGTTACTGTGTTAGGTGATGTATGTGTTATGAAAGTACTGTTGTTGACACAGTGCAGCGTGATCTCACAAACACCATTAATTTCTTCCACAAATATTTGAGCAGCCAATATGTAGCAGGCATTGTGCTTGCAATGACTGTATAGTTGTTACAATTTTATCTGTTGTCCAAGACTGAAACACTGAGATCTGCAGAGATGAAGTTATTTAGCCAAGGTACTTGAGCTGGTGAATTACAGAACAAGGTGCCCAACTCATCTTTTCAGTGTCTAAATAGACTTCTCTTTCTGATGCAATAGCCGTAGCTTTAAAATCTGGGCCCCGAAGCAAACATTTCTGTAGAAATAGTCTTGTTTCTCCTTAAACTCCTTCATTTACTATTTAATGGCAAAAGAAATACTTTTCTTTTTTTATTTGAAGAAAAGGTACAGGTAGGAATGAAGGTCATTAGGGAAGCAGGCAGGGAGAGAAAGGAGGGAGAAGCGGCTTACTTGTTTTTATTTTAGATGTCCATCTTGGTTGTTGCCCTGGTCCAGGGATGTGAACCTGGGTCCTAGGGATATGTGTGGACTGAGCTGGGTCTGAGGTGGTGGACCCAACTGTTATTCTGCCAGGATATGCCAAAATACTTTTCTAAGGGAATGAATTTCTACCTTTCTATCTTCTCATGTATGTTGCTGGGGTGATACTTTATTTTTAATTAGATGAGTTTGGATAGCCAAAACTGTACTGTGACTTGCAATAGAAATACATGTGTATGGTTAAAAAATTTTGCATTCCTGAACCTTCTCTAAGTGACTTTAAGGTAATTCACTTACCATAATTTTCTCCTCCTTATTTCATACACCTTAATTTTATTTCTCCATTTTCTTTTGGCTAAATAAATTTTAAAATTAGATCCTTTGATTCTTATAAGGTGTATTTGGGAGTTCTATCAGACCTCAGTGAATCTTTGTTAGATTCTTACAAGTCCATGGCTCTCTGAATTCATCCTGTATAGGGGAAAACAAAAGAGATTCTTAGGAATAATTGGAATTGATATTGATTTCTCTTATTTTACAACAGTTTCAAAGTATGCAGTTTGAAATAAAATTAGAACAATTGTGGAAACTTAGCACAGAGCTGCAAATCAAGTTTGAAGGCTGGGGAAAGGTCTCCTTTCCCTAATGTTTAACATAGAGAGTTTTCTTTAGTTGTATATATTTTTAAAAAACTCTCTATCTTCCTTTCATTTTTGCCAAATAAAAATCCTTCCCCAGTGAAGTTTTAAGCTAAGTATAAACCAGGATGAATCCAGCCACAGTAACATGAAGGAAGTCCACACAGGACAGTGAACAGAGACAGTTATTTTTTAAATAATTGAGTAACTTATACAGTTGATATTCCTTAAAAAGATACAAAAATAATCTTTAAAAATACAGCAGCGAATTTTGGTCAACAGAGAGAGTATCACTTGCTGTTGTTTTGGTATCATTTACCCTTTTGGTCAAGTTTTCCGTTTACAAAACAATGTGATTATATATGACGACTTGTTTTTGCATCATTTCCTTTTTTCTTGCATCACTTTTATGGGTCATTAGTGGATTGATATATTATGATTCATCTAACGATTTGTCCACTGTTTATTATTTAAATTACTTCTGTGCTTTCACTCTTAAAAATAATGCTAAAATAAGTATCCTTAACATAAAATATTTGCCCACATCTGTGATTAGTGCCTTAAACTATTTCACAAATTTAAATTGTGTCAAAGGTTATATTGAACTTCATGACTTTTGTTTTTTGTCAATGGTTTTCAAAATTTCAAAATTACCAGTGGGAATATGTGACTAGTTAAAACATTGGTGAGGAAAGCATTTGGTATTTTGGTAGAATGAGAAACTGACTCATACCACATTAGATTTCTGTAACATCTGAATCAAAGTTTATTGATAACACAAATCTATGATCTCTAAAACTCCCTGATAGTTTTAATAATACTTGATTCTAAAATTATCTGAAAGAGGGGATTCCTTAATTAAATTGCCCATAGTTACTACCTTTGAAAAGATGTGAAGTAAAAAGTACTCCCCAGGGTACCCTGGTGGATAAGGCCACTAGACGTAGTTCACATACATCCCAAGGACCTGAGTTCCATACCTGGGACCAGGCGGGAGGGGGGACAACCAAGACGCACAACTAAATAAAATAATGTTTCTTCCTTCTTGCTCTTCCTGCCTGACTACTCACCTTCATTCCTGCCTGCACCTTTCCTTGAAAAGAAAAAGACTTCAAAAAATGTATTTTCCCACTGAACTCACACAATTTTTTTTCACTGATTTAATTCTGTATCATGTTAACATGAAATGTTTTATACTACATTTTAAGTCATCAGCTAAGTGAAATGCAGTTATTCAATAATATCAGTTCATTTAAAAAATTCCCGCCTTTTTAAAAATGAAATATTGTTGATTCTTTAAGAGAATTAAAAAAAACCCTACATTTAATTATTCTTAGATAATGGAGTATTATCTATATCTCATCACAGCACTGTCTCCAGAACCAAGTTAGGGCACAGTTACTCTGCATTTTAAGATCACTGCACTTCCCCTCTTTGAAACATTGATTTCATTTTACCAATGTGCTGCCGCCATTGTGCGCCCTGAGGTGCTGCTTCTTAATTATCAAATGAGTCCCGGTTAGGTCCTGCAGGTGCCAGGACTGCTCTCCCACCCGACGCCGCTCCAGCGGATGCTTAACATTTTCTTCCTGGCGCTACAGCCGTGACCCATTTTGCATGTTGTTGATTCAAATGAATCGAAATCCCATTGGTGTGTTTACTTTCTAGTACTCGACTGTTGATGACTCTGAGAGGTTAGTAGTTAATAGACAATGATTAAAAAACTTTAAGACAAGGCTGATAACTTGCCAAGTGTTAAGATGGTTTAAATTTACTGCTTCCCAAATGTAGAGCTTTCCTCTCTCTGTGACTTTAAAAAATGTTGAAGAAAGATTGTTTTGATTCGGATAATCATATTTACCAATAAACAATAAAAACCTCTGTTGTGATACTATTAGCTCTACTAGAATTATTTTTGGATGTCAGAAACTTGGGATCTTGTTGTCAACAGCAGGGGCCACTTCTCTGGTCCATAGCTGGTTTGCCCTTTTTTCATTAGTGGGGTCTTGCAGCTATAACAAAAATGTATTAAAATGAATATGAATGAAAACTATGGGGTGCAGTGGAATAAAACAAATCAGTTTTTGTTTTTTTTTTGCCCTGACCTTGGGTGAATTCCCTATACCAGTATTTGCATGTTCTGAGGAGTCTCTGCTGGGAACAGCCCAGGTGGGTGTCTCTGAGCCCCCAGGCCCTCTGCAGCTGATGTAGTTGAGCTACTGAAGTGTAGACATTTAGGGCTGCTCAGGACTCCCATCTCGGGGGAGGGCTGGGCATACATTTTTAATAATTCCTCAGGGTGTTTCATAGCATTCTTTGGCAACAAAATTCTAATTCTAATATATTTGTTATTGAGGATTTGCAAAACACATTTGCACATTAAAAGCTCTGAGAAGCCCTGTAGTAAGGAGACTTTTGCTTTAAATCAGAATTTTCCCTAAATTATTTGATTAAAAAAATTCTTTTTTTGGGGTGGGGAGCATTTGTTTCTGATCATATGCTCTTGGAAAAGTTTAATCAATAACACAGGAAGCGTAGATTGTTGCTTGTGCTTGCTAATGTGTTATAATGAACTGATGTAGTCCATTGGTATGAGTATTAGGTAGGAAGAACTCAGTATGAATTCAGAATTTATTTTAGTAGTAGTGTTCCCTAGTCCTAAGGGAGATGGGGTGAAAATGAATTCATGCCAACTCAGAAGCATTGCTAGAAAAACAGTTTAAACAGAAAGCCCTCTTTATATTGTCATCTTTTGTCAGAAGCAACGCATGAATGCTTGTGGCAATGTGCTGTGCCCTTTCCAGCTCCTCAGTCTACTTCCCAGGAAAGAGCTCTAGTTACTATTTTACAGCAGAAGATAGAGAGAGGAGCAAGCGCTGTTCCAGCAGGGCCAATAAAGCTGAAGAATGGGGGTAAAGGTAAAGACATCTGAACAGGAAATTGGGTGGAAGTGAAAGAATTCTTCACCCTGTAGCAGAAAGGATGAAAGGCAAAGAGCATTCCACCCCACCCTTCCTCCTATTAGGCATCAAGAAAGCCAGCGAGCCGCACAGGGGGCCTGGGGAGCAGGGAGGAAAATGATAAAAGAGGATGAACTTGGAGCCCTCAGTTGCTCCTTCTCTCTGGGTTGGGGATGCCTTTTGCAGGACACCAGTGACAGAGAACACATAGAAGCGTCCAGGAAAAAGGAAGACTAACTGCAGGGAGAGAGAGAAGGAGCCCCTGGTTTTCCTTGCAGATTGGCCGGGTGCGTTCACTAGGACAGAGAAGGAGGCAGGATCCTGTGCTCTTTCTGTCTTCTCATCATATCAGGCATTTCAGACTCCCTGGTTTTGCCTGGGTCACCTTCTTTGTTTCAAATACCCTTGTCTTCTTCTCTCCCACTGTGTGCTCACAGCACTTGGAGTCTGCTGGTTTAATGGATAGTATTCTATTAGCTGTCTGCTGCTAGACTGGGAGCTCACACAGGGCAGGGATATTATCTTCCTTATGTTGAGTAGCTTGCACTAGGCTCAGCCCATAGGGTAAAAGAGCTTTTCAATAAACATTTTTTTGTCATTGCCTGGGAAGTTATAAACCTGAACAGGATGCCCCTCAATAATCTTTGCACTACTCATCTAGAGTTTCATGGATATACAATTTTAGAATTGGAGGCCATTTAGTAGGCCCCTCCTTGTCTTACAAATAGGACAGTGATACTTCACACAGGAAGCAAGTGGTGACCTAGGACTGAAGCCTCTTAGCTCCTAGTCCAATGTTCTTTTTACTACCCCAACGTAATTTGTGTAATTTAAGAGAAAAAATTCCTTAACTTTCCAATGCTGTCATGACTCTTTCTGAATTATGGTATGAACCAGCATTTAACTGAATATTGGCATCAATGAAAAATGCAGTCGTTGAGCTAAGAAGTGATTTAAGGAGGATGTTCTACCTCCAAATAGAATTTGTTGCCTCTCTGCTTTCACTGCTTGACTATTTGCATCCCATTGTGCTTCTTTCTGATTCTTGGCTTAGCTGGAAGCTTCAGCTAAAAACTGCTGGGTGAGAAGGTATTCTCCAGGTACTCCCAACTATATTGGAAAGAGAAATTCTCATAAATCACATGAGGGAACTGGGGCCTGTGGGATTGCTTAGCTGCCAAGTGAATTCTGATTGATTGCTTTGGAAAATATGTACACTTTCCAGGAGCTTATCTGAAATACAATAAAGATTCATACTTTCTCGACCGAGTTCCCTCTCCACCAACCTTCAACCATCATCCGGTTACAGGGAAAGGCCAGCTAAATGAATAGTATAAGCATTAGAAGTTGAGTCAAAAACTTGGATACAAATGTTATTGCAAATGGAGAAAGGTTTGGAACAACTAAGTGTCCCTAACTAAATATAAAATGAGAACCAGATTTAGGTTCATACTGATTTTATCAAATTTGTTCCTAAAAATGATCAGTATGGGGGAGGATTTGTGGGGAACATTGTGATATCCGATCAGTTATCACTTCCATATCAGGAAGTGGTGTGAATCAAGGTTTCAGGAGAACTAAAATTGTGTGTCTGAGAATAGGGAAATTAAATGGGAGGAAGACATTTGGATCTTAATCCTTTCAGGTCACAAAATCTGTTGCAAATTTCTGAAAGCTGTGAACATTCTCCCTAGAAAAATTCACATCCACGTAAAAGCCTTCAGACTATTCCAGCATGTTTACAGACTCTTGACACCTGTACGATGGAGGACCCCCACGTTAAGTACCCCTTGTTTAGTTATTCCCTGAGGAGTTCCTTTTTTGACAACTCTGTCTGGCATCAGAATCTTCCAACCTGCTACTACGCACGCACACACATGCACGTACACATGCACATGCATGCACACACGCACATGCACACGCATGCACGCACATACATGCACAAACACACATGCACAGACACACACACTGCAGGCCAGGTCTTAGCAACAGGAAGGGACTGAACATGTGAGACTGATTCAATTTTACTCAGAGTGAACAGGTAGACTTCATCCCTCACAGATTTCCTTAATTTGGTTTTGTGTGGTGAGATCATCTGGGGGAGATTTAAATGTTTTTCAGCATTTATTTGTATTTTCACTTATACTCTTCTAACAGGAAAGTGCCAACTTGTAATTGGATTGACTTGGTAACCTGGTTTGGTGGTAGGCTAGGTTCGGACTTGTCTCCACACCTAATCGCCAGAGATTATAATTCATGTGGTGAGTAGGATGGGCTTGACCCTGATGATAGACAGTTCAAGAGCTTTCCTAGTCTGCAGTCACTGCCATCTCGTCTGAGTCCGTCACTAGTGAACTAGGCAGACTTCTTTCGGCATCATTAGCCCAGCAAACAGGGTAATGCATCCTGAACAGACATGGGAAAGGAGGGTGGATAATAACAGTCTGCAACACTTCTTGTTTATCCAGAAATCAACCATCTCCAGGAGGTTGACATATAATCTCAGGCATAATCTGTCATCCATACTTTATGTAATAATAATAGTAATAATAATGATAATGATAATCATTTGCACTTATATAGCCACTTTCATCTAGGGGATCTCAAAGCTTTACAAACACTAATTAATTCTAGTGTCCCTGTGAACTAGGTGAGGCCCATTTTACAGGTGAGGCAATTGAGGCATAGGAAGGACAGGTGGCTTTCTCAAGGACACCGAGAAGCTGAATGACAGTGCTCAGAGCCTGGAGAGTGCTGTATTTCCAGTTGTCTGGAGCCAACTGCATCTTGTGGATGAGTGAGTGTAAGGACTACATAGGAATGAAACCCTTGCTCTTTGGGATTTAGCAGTACATAGAAATACAAGGCGAGTTTCCAAGCAAACACTTTCCCATCCCTACCACACACACACACACACACACACACACACACACACACACACACACACACACACAGAGCCTGTGAGGGGCTGTTTTTGAGGTGTAAGCAGTAGAGATGGGCCTAAAATTGGCATCCTCTGTCTCTGGAGGAGAAGGGGAGGTAGGGAGTTGGGAAAAGAATCACCTTTTCTGCAGATGCTATTGAGATGTGTTGGCCCACTCTGTGTCAAATTGAAGTGACTGTGGTCTTGGACTAGTT
The DNA here is from genome assembly GCA_004363575.1 of Solenodon paradoxus. Lineage (NCBI taxonomy): Eukaryota > Metazoa > Chordata > Mammalia > Eulipotyphla > Solenodontidae > Solenodon > Solenodon paradoxus. The sequence continues at coordinate 12,499 of RJWH01004379.1, forward strand.
TAATTCTGTCCACGATATGATATGAACTATCTGAAATACTCACAATAAGGATGAAATAGTTAAATAGGGTCCCATTGCCATGTTTTGGTGACAAAAGGTAAAGCATCTTTTTACTATTTCCAAGCTTTTCAGTTTTAGATAACCCTTAAATTTCCCCCAAATGCTGAATTCTAAGAGAACACAATATTGTATAGAAGTGCCTCTCAAACTTTAAAATGCATACCAGCCTCCTAAAGATCTGTTGAAATGTAGTTTCTGGCTCTGTAATTCTGTGTGAAGCCCTTGTGTCCAGGTGATGCCAATGCTTAATGGCCCCTATGTTGCATTATGAGTGGAAAGACTGCTGCTATCCGATAGCCTGTTGCCACATCGTTGGGTCTGGAGGCAATTTTGGTCAGTGGGACTCTTGGACTTAGAGGACTGTCTTGGGTTTGAAAATTTATTCTGTTACTTATAAGCTGAAAGATTTGGGGCACCAAACTTTCTTGAGCCTCAGTTGCTATATTTTTAAGTGGATACCATTAATTCTTTCTTGAAGAGGAATAAAATTAATCCAAAAGAGAAAGCCTAGAATTCCACAAATGTTCATTCCCTCCCTCAGGCTTCCCAGTTCATCATGTCTGACTATTTTCCCTGAAAACATCTTCTCTATTTGCCGTCTATATACCAACTGTATTTGATCCAACTTGCCTTTTTCTACAATTTCACCTCTATATTCTTTATTTTCCACATGTAAAATTAGCATCAAGTGTTATTTTTTCTCATCAAGTGCTTTCCTAAGCTAATTTCTTATCTCATTAACTGTTATAAACTTGTGCCTGGGTTCTAATTTGATCTGGGTTATAGTAGTGATCTATGCAATGGAAGCAGGACTATATGGTATTAACTGAATCAGCAAATAGTTATTAAGCACCTATTACGTTAGGTCCTGGATAGACCAATGAAACTAAAACATATCTTTCTTTTTCTCTTTTGTTTCTGTCGTCTCTGTTTAACTATCTGGGCTATAGCGACATCGTCCTTTAATTTTTTATTTATAGGCAACTGTAGACTTTTTTCTCATCTCCTTCTGGTTTCATTTCCCTCTTCCTTTTGCCCACACAAATCCTTTGATTCTTTTCCTTCTTAATTTACCAGGCAGACTCAAAACTTCTTATCTGAAAATGTTTATAAAGCTTATTATGTGTATGGATGACTCTGTGTGAAACTGTTTTTATTTAAAAAAAATTGAAAGTCGTGTGTGTGTTTATGTGCATATATATGAGCATACATGGTATATACACACGAAGAGAGAAAAAAGCTGGAATAATACACACCCCACTGTTAGTACTGGATCTGGTGAGAGAAAGTTTACACGGTTTGCTTTATGTACTAAGATATTATTAGAAAAAATTTCCCCCTTGCAATCAGCAAGTTTTACTCTACAAAAGGAAAAAAAAGAGAGCCTATGGATTAATGTATTACAAAAGGAAAGATGAAGAAATATGAAAATAAAACTTGAAATCTTCAGATCTGTCCACATTGTCACCTGTAGTTTTATGTCTCAATTTCTAGATTTGTCTTATTCAAGTTTCAAGTCACTGGTGTGGAACTCCATCTTCCTGGGATTACACGGTGTCGGGAACTCTGTTGGCATGGAAGCAATACTAATAGTAAAAGCAACAGGAGGCATTTTTATGAGAGAGAACTACCCAGATGGATTTTGATAAAGTTGGTATGTACCCCAAGAGGTCATAATTAACCACATCAAAGAAGGAGTGGCTTCTTAAGCAAATAGAATTAATCTTGCCATCTCCCAAAAATGTACCAAATGCCTTCTTACTTTGTTGAAAAACATCTGCAGTCTTGGAACTAAATCTTCGTAGCTTTGGACTGATGAAAATGATTGAGGAAATACTTTCGTTGCTTACATATCTGACTTCCAGTCTTTATCTGACACCTTGAGTCTCATATGTCCTCCTAGTTTGGACACATCATTTACAATTTGCATAAATAAGAAGGCATTAGATCATAGCTGAACTGGGAACAGAGAGAAATTATCTGATGAATATAGAGAAGGATGAATTAATTTTCCTAGCTCATGATCAATTTTCGTCCTACTAGCTGGTATACTGGGGAAGTAGTTGTTAAGAAAATTCAGATGGTAGACTAAACCATATTAGAATTTAGCTAGAACTCAATCTGGCTTCTCATTAGAGTTCCCTGGAGAGTTTTTCCCTCGGCTTGATTTAATCAGCCAAACTTAGAATTAATAAAAACAACAACACAAAACACAACAGGCCCTCTCTTTGGGACTAAGCCAGTCTTCTAAGAGGTCTTCGGACTGCATAGTTTTTAATCTGAGACTACATCTTCCTCTAAAGGAAGAATAGTCACCATTGAATTTTATTCTGTCTTGTGACTTTGGGTTTTGTGTACCTGTGAAAAATCATTAGAGATCTAGACAAGTAAATTAGAATAATCCAAGAATATGTTTAACATTTATAATTGTGTTTTGGATCTGGTACTTTTGCCTTATATTTAATAAAACTCTACTATTACATTTCTCTGCAAATATGTCATATTTCTTAAATTTTAATGTAATGAAATACTTCACCTTTTATCTCTGCAATAGTTGCTACATTTAAATACACAGAACAAAAATGTATTTACCCTAGTAGGAAGCTTCTGTCATGGGGGTATGTTCTTAGCCTGCTTCTCCTTTTAGGAGGTATCAAAATTGTGAGTTGCAACTTTTCTTGGATTTGATGAAAGGTATTTGAAGCTAACCTTGCTGTTTTGTAGTTTTCTTCCATTTCTTTGTTTTCAACATCACTTGGCAGTACAGACATCTGTGTTCTTCCCTCTTCCCCGATTTTACAGGGAGTTCTGCTATTGTGTTTTAGAAGGTACAGAGATAAATCAAAATGTGGCCCATGGAGACTAACCTGAATGTCAAAATATCTAAAACCCATGTTGAGTGATGAAAAACATCCTAAAAAAATGGTGGTGTGAAATTGTATGGTAAGCATTGTGTTCCTCAGTACATATTTTTCCTTAATGAAAGTCTTCTAATTAAAGAAAACTCAGATCTTTTGAGGCTGTACTCCTTTTTCCTTGTCATGCTACTTTCTGAAGGGCAAAAATGATCTTCACCATTCATGTATTTTGCTGCTCTTTCTATCATATTCATCGTGGATGGCTGTAATTGCTCAAAGTATTCCTTTTTCAAAAATCTAGGTTTGACCTCAAAATTGTTCTCAACAGTGGTCCAAGCAGCCACTACTAATTGATTGGTGTTGGCATTAAAGATGACACCAATTTGCAGTCTCTACTTTAAAGCTCAAGTTAATTATTGCGCTCATGAGGGTAACTCTGCCCTTCAAAGCACCAAAGGAGTTTCATGATCTTTACTTGAATACCCAGATAACAATGGAGACAATTGCACTGTTTTATCAGGATGGCAAAGCAAGTGAATGCAAAAGTGGACACAGAATAACATGAAACCAGATCATCTTGAATATTCTGCTCAAACCCATCCTTAGCCTGTGAACCCCTAAAAGTTTATTTTGTCTGTATAGCTCCTGGGATTCCTTTATGGGGAAGAGCATTTTAATGCCTATACTTTTAGAAGGTTTTAGTATTTCTAGGGCTTTGAAATTTAAATCCAAGAAAATGAAGCCCCAAGGAGAATTGTACTATTTTTGTTTCTTTCTGAGTTGTAAATTAATTGTTTTCTATTTCTCTGAATAGTGACAAAAAAATGTCTATACATGACTTTAAACCCGTTTCTTATTTACCCTGAGAATACTTGTCAGGAGTGCCTGTGGCTGCAGTGTTTACCTCAAGATAACTTGTGATTGCAGTCCTAACCTTACCCACCAAAGCTTGCCATGAAATACCTTGTTTTTATTATTATTTATTATTTATTTTCCCATTGTTTTAGTATATCATTAGTCTTTGAAAACAAAAAATGTCGTTCTTTTTGCAGCATTCTGATTTTAGTAGTGGTATTTCCATTTACAAAATGTAGTAATTCTCGAGCACTGAAAATGTCAAGTCTTAGAAGATAGCATTCCTATGTATGATGTTAACACAGTTGTTAGCTGAAGATTCACTTGAATCCAATTTTTCTGACATAGGTGATTCTGCTGATTTTTTTGGTTGGTGCTTGGGAAGACAATATGGTCAGACCTCCATCTGATTTGGAATCTGAAGGAAACAGCCCTTATCATCTGGCTCAGGTCAAGGTGTGAATATTTATCATCATACACATTTCTGTTACATTAGGATTTGAGACAAGTTCTATTTAGAAATAGCTCCAAGAACAGTTCTGATATTTTATTTTCACATTAAAGTCAGAGTTGTTTCAGCTTCAAGGAGTGTGTTTATGTAAAATTAATGCAAGCTGGCAGCTAGCTGCACTTCTCCCCGCCCCCCAAACAGGAAATGGTTTAAGAGAGATCACACTTAACTATGTATGGTTCAACAGTGTTCTCAATATCCTAACATTTCAAGGGTATAAACACACCCTTCAAATATTTGAAGACCTATTATGGAGAAAAGGGTATAAGGATGTGTGTTGTGAATTTTTAACATTATTTTCATCATCTATTTGTAAGATGGGGTATTATATAGGCAATATTGTAATAGAAAATAGAAAATAATGTAGGGGAAATATTTATACAATGCAACAGAAAAACAGATTATAAAAATAACATGTGAAGATATACTCTGGTGGCTCAGGCACTAAGTTAGGGGCTGGGACATAGACCATGTAAAGGTGTAAAGGTCAAGGACCTGGGTCTGTAACTTGAGGCCAGGGGTAATTGGGGGAAACAACCATAAATAAACAAATAGATCACTTTTTTTCTCTTCCTTAAAAAGCGCTTCTTTCTTTTTTCTCTTTAACAAAAAGCAAAAAACTCAAACATGTGAATTATAATTTTAATCTAGATGAGGAAAAACATATTATTGAATTTTTTTTTTTAAAGAGTGGTTAAGGGTGCATTTTAATTTTGTAAGAAGGAAAAATACTGGAAGGATACACCTCCAAAAGTTAATACCGAATATTGCAGAATTATGAGTGCCTTTTGTTTCCTTTTTGAATATTTCCTAAATTTCTAAGGTTCCTAAATTAAACACATATTACTCTGGTGCCATACTAGTATTTTATTGTTGCCCAACAAATTATGAAAAATGTGATGACTTAAAATTACAATTGTATTATGGTTCTGTGGGTTAGGAGTCTAAAATGAGTGTCACTGGGTGAGTTAAAGTCAAGCAATTGACAATGCTGCTTTCCTTTCTGAGGCTCTGGAAGAAAATCCATTTCCTCATCTTGTTCAGGTTCTGGAGGCTGCTTCAGTTTCTTGGCTTGTGGTCCCCTCCCTTTATCTGCAAAGATTTCAGTGTTACATCTCTCTGACAATTCTTCCATAGTCATATCTACCACTGATTGTCTTCAGCTGGAAAGGGTTCCCTGCTTTTAAGGATTCTCATTATTATTCTTTCCCCATTTTATTTATAATAATTTAAAGAATTATGAGTTACAGAATTAAAGAATTTATAAGAACTAAAAAATTAACATTGTTTATTTTCGCTTCTCCTCCCCTTGCCATTGGAGATGAATCCACAAGCACCACTAAAGTAGATGTTGAAGAGCTTACTTCTAAACATTTTCTTCTATGTGTTTTATAATTTTTAGGTCTTGTATTCAATTCTTAATTACATTTTGAATTGATTTTTGTGTATGTATAAGATAGTCGTCTAGTTTCGCTCTTTTGCATGTGACTGTACAGTTTCTTCAATATCATCACTAAAGTGACTTTTATTCTCCATTGTGCTTTTATTTCCTTTGTCATAAATTAGATATCTGTATATGTTTGGGTTATTTTCTGGGCTCTCAATTCTGTTCTATTGCTATATGTATCTCTTTTTTATTCTAATACCATGCTGTTTTTATTACTATAGCTTTGTAGTATAGTTTAAAATTAGGGCACATAGCATCATTATTTTTTTCAAGAATTAGCATTGTTAAAATTATCATTTTACCTAAAACTATATACAAATTCAATGAATTCCTATCAAAATCTCAATGGAAGTCTTCACAGAAATGGAATAAAAAAATCCCAAAATATGTATGGTATTTTGTGGTTCCACACACATTTTGAGCATTTTTGGTTAATTCTTCTGATCTGTGAACACAGAATGTCTTTTCATTTATCTATGTCTTTTTCAATTTCTTTCAACAATGTCTTATAGTTTTCAGTGTACAAATCTTTCCCTGACTAGATTAAATTTTTTCATAAGCATTTTATTCTTTTGATGCAATTTTAATTGTACATTGTATTTTTTTCCTTACTTCTCTTTCTGTTTGTTGCCAGTTGGGTAACTTTTATTTCTTTTTCTTGTTTAATTACTCTGACTAGACTTCCATTACTGTGTTGAATAGTAATGTTGAAAGTGGGCACCCTTGCTTGGTTTTGATATTAATGGAAAATTTCAGTTTTTCACCATTGAGTATGATAGTAGCTGTGAATTTGTTATATATGGCCTTTACTATGTTGGTGTACATTCCTCCTATATCCATTTTAATTGAAAATTATCATCATAAATGAATGTCCGATCCTGTCAAAAGAAACTTCTGCATGGAACAAACAATATGCAGTCAACATAAGACTAAAGAAGCTGTGGTATATACACTCAGTGGAATTCTATACATCTGTTAAAAAAGTTGAAGTTGTGGCCTTTGCAACATCTGGTTGGAATTGGAGGGGTTCATGTTAAGTGAAATAAGTTAGAAAGAAAATGAAAAATGCAGAATGGTTTCACTCATATGTGGAATATAATTAAATGAAAAAAAAAAAAAGAATATGCAAATCCCAACAAAAATAACAGTACACAGCACTGTGATTACCAGGGAGGGGGAATTGGAGGGAGGAGGGGAGGAGTGGAGGAAAGGGGGGAAAGGTGGTGACAAAGGACACTGGAACTCTGGTGGTGGGTGTGGTGTGAGATACTAAGATGCAATTTCAATATCCTAAAATGAATGTGCCAATGTGAACACAAATATTACTATTACAAAGATTATTCTGCATTGATTAAGTTGATAAAATTGATTGAGTTGCCTATGTTTGACTATTCAAGCATCTCTGGAATGAATACCATTGATCATGGTGTATTATCCCTTAATATAATGTTGAATTCAGTTTTAAAACATTTTCCTGAGAATTTTGCATATATTTTCAGCAGCGATATTAGAGATTTATGGGTGATGCTCATCTTGTACAAATTGTTGAAAAACATTTGTCTTCTTTTGCTTTTTGGAAAAGTTTGAGAATTATAAGCATTAGCTATACCTTTAATGTCTGGTAGAATTTACTAGTGAAGTCCTGTGGTCCTGGACTTTGGCATTTTGGGGAGGCTTTTAATTATAGTTTTAATTTCAGTCTGTTGATGACTGATAAGGATCAGCCTGAATCTTTCTGATTCAGTTTTGTGAGGTTGTATGATTGTAACATATCCATTTCTTCTAGATTTCCAATTGTTGACATAGAAATGTTCAGAGTAATCTTGAATAATCCAGGGTAGTCTCTCCATTTTAAGGTCTTTAACCTTAATCACATCTGCAAAATCCCTTTTGCCAGGTAATGCAATATATTCACAGGTTCCAAGGATTAGACGAAGGATGTCTTTGGAGGGTGTCATTACTCTATTACAAATAGGATAGCAAAACATTTTAAAAAATCTGCTAAACTCACAATTTACTTTCCAATAAAAACAATGCTATGGATGAGGTGATGCTCCCAGGTTCCCAGGCTAGCCATGTAAGCTAGTCAGAGCTTAAATGACCCCCAACAAAAGGGATTTTGTTCTTTTAGCTGACTTCATATGAGAGTGCTGATGGGACTCCTTGACATAAAAACTGTGAATAACAAGATAATCTTTAGAAAAAGGTGTTTCAGAGTTTCCCAGAGGATAACAGGAACATATCCTGCCCCCTGTCTTCTCAATCTCTTCTTTTTTATCTTTATTCTTTCACCTCCATCTCCTCAAATGTTTGGAAATTGTGAGTGAAGACTCAATTTCCAAACCTTAATTTTCTCTTATGTTCTGCGTCCTGAATTCAAGCAAGATAGGGTTTAGGAGATGAGGGAGAACTGAGAACCGGGGTGAGTTTGAGAGGCGGGAGCAATGGTATCTCCTTCTGGAGTAAATCTCCAATGATATCTGGAGAGGATTCTGGTGTCTCCTTTACGTCTCTCAAGGATCCCAATGATTGTCTCACCTACTTCTTTTTTAGCTGCTTCCACTAGTATCAAAAATGACTTCTCTGCTTACTTTCTCACTGTTGAACAGCATATAGTTATTCACATTGGCCAAAGCACTTCCAGAACTTTCTGAGGACTTTTGTTTCCAGCAAGAGGGGAGGGGAAAAAAAGCTCTCTCCCTGCTTCCTTCTATTTATTTTAACTCGTATTCTATGGGGATCAAATGTAGGTGACAGTGAAGAATCATTGTGCAGAAAAGACTGCCATGAGTGGTGAGGAGTGGTCAGCTAGCAGCAGCTCTGAGGGGAGAAAAATGTCTGCTTTTCCCTCAATGGAATGAGCTCTCCTCCAGCTCAGACCACCAGGTGGGGGGATCCTAATCAACAGAGTTGTCTCCTCACAGTATTCGAAAGGTGGTGAACATATTTTCTTGCCTTCTGAAATTACTCTTTAGTTAGTTGAGGAGGCGTCTGAAGGAGGCTTTTAAGGTACAAGACTCAGTTTTCTTCTTTCTGGGTAGTTGAGGGACACATGGTTTTTGACTGTCATCTAGAGCTTACTTCACAATAATGATGACAATGATGATGATGATAAATATATAAGTAGCTGTAAGTTTTGAGTGTTTACTATGTTTTATACACTGTGCTGTGTCTACATACATCATCTAGTTAAATTTTCATGGAAATGCTATGATGTAAGAACTATTTTATCATTATGATATGCTATGTTTCCAAGTAACATGGAAGAACATATTACTATGTACTAGACTGGTTCATAGTAAGAGCATAAGCATAAGCTCTTAAAAAATTATTGAGAATAAGATACATGGAGTACACTATAGTCATGAAAGGGCTTAACTATGGTTGTGCTAAGCCCTGGAAAAACATACATGAAATAAGAGTCCCTAGCTCCCTCTCTAGTCCTCTTCTGCTCTTTTTTATTTACCACCTAGCAGCCAATCAAGTGCTCTACCTGCCCCATTGAGCACATCAACTATTTAATGGGCTGAATAATGTGCCCCCAAATTCTTAAGTTGCAGCTCTAAACCTGAGGACCTCAGACTGTGACTGTATTTGAAGACAGGGTCTTCAAAGCGATAAGAAGGTAAAATGGGCTCTAATCCAATATGACTGGTGTCCTTTATAAGAAGAGGATGTTAGTGGGCGGACATACACAGAGGAAAGATCATAGAAAGACAGAGAGAAGAGTTCCATTTATAAGACAGGGAGACAGGCCTCAGAAAAAAACAACCCTGCTAACCTCTTGATTTTGGACTTCTGGCCTCCATGAGTGTGAGAAAATAAAATTCTATTGTTCAAGCAAACCAGTCTGTGGTGTGTTATGATAACCCTGGCCATGCCATTGAAATCCTTTGCCTGTCCCAGGAACTTTGTGCTCTCTGTGTTTTCTGCTTGGAATTCTCTGCTCCCAATTCAAAGCCTTCCTCCTTGGAGAGGTCATCCCCATGCTCTAGGTAAAAACACTGCTCCCACCCCCATCATCACCCTCCGCCTCTTAACCTGTTTTATGCTTTCATGCCTCTGCTAACACCACCATTATTTATTTGTACACATCTTTATGTTCTCTCCTCGGATCCCTTCTAGAATCTAAGATTTTTGAAAGTAGTCTCTTCTTTTCACAAGATAAGCTTTGCTACCAAGAATGGTTGTGTCCCCACTTCAAGTTTCAGGGAATTGTGGTATTAACTTTGGGCAAACCCATAGTATTTCTGTCTTTATTCACTGGTTCCAAGTTCAATTTTTAAAAATCATTCGGTTTTTATTGAAGGCTTGGCTTCCCTCTAACATGCCCTGCAAAGACTGGTTGTCTGCTTTGTCTCTTAGTGATGATGTGTGTTAACTGCAGCACCCTCACCCTTTCAAACTTTAGTGTGTGTTCCTTGCTTGGGTGTCCTTTGGTCTGCGTGTTGATCTTCTGGAATTCATGTTCTTTGAGTCATGGTACTAGAAAGCAGGTATTAAACCTCTTCTGGCAAGGAAAGCTGCTCTCTGCTTCGAGTCAGAACTGAAAATAGATTTCCCCATGGGGCAGTAACATGGATGACATGACATATCTTGTGCACCCCATTTAGCACCTCCTGACAGCAGTAGTTCAGGGATATTATTAGCTGTGCATTTTCCCCCTTATGATGAGGACTGCATATCCACAGGAACATACAAGCAGTAGAATATTAGAAAAGGCAAAAATTCCATTTATTATGTGGCTAAACCCAATTTTGCCTGTCATTTACCAGTCAAAATAGTTAGTCTCACAATTTAATATGGAAATACTGTGCCTGAAGATGGATGATCTTTCATAATTTTGTTCCTGGCATGGGTGAACAGTAATCTGAGAGCTACTGAATGAAATTAAGGCCTATGATAATCTCCTTTATTTCTGGGAAGAAAAATGAAGCTGACTGCAAAAGAAGAGATCAACTTGCTAATGTTTTAGCAAAGATCTTGTTAAAAAGTGAATACAATTTTATGAAGATTTCAGTGGTGTTTAATTTAGGTAATATTATTAAGGCTTCACAGAAGCTGAAGCACTCAACTCATGATGGGTAGGTTTTCACATTTCTTAGTGTCCTAGGATTGTTCAACCTCTGAAATAGGGTGGAAAATTAAAACAAAACAAACCTACCTTTTTGAATTAAAAAGAAGATCAGGCAACAGCAAGCAACAAAATGTTGACTGTGCAAATGAAACCACAAAATGACAACACAGCTAATATTCTAATTAGAATTTTCCTGGGATTATTGTATTTTTAAAACTATGAGCTCTTCCTCTGCAGATCCATAATTCCAGACTGACAAGAATCATATTTCCTTAGATAGAGGCACTTCCATTTTTGGCTTTCAGATGGTGAGTCTGTTTAGTAAGTACCAGAGAGCTAGGTCAATGCAAACACACAACACAGCCAGATGAACAATTTACACCCTAATGGCACAAAACCAAACCTCAGTTCTGGACTTTGGTCTAACGGCAAAATTTAACATTGAGGTACTGATTAAAGTAAAACCGCCCTGTTTCAAGAGATTTATTCACTTAAAAAAAAAAAAAGCCTATTAGTAGCTGAATGAGTTTACAGTTCTGAATAACTGTATGTACGGTCTATAGTAAACAACCTGAACAGCCGTTCTAAATGAGTTCTTTATATTCAGTTTCTAGAAACTTGTAATTACATTGGAAGCAGGACATGTGATACCAGAAGATATAAAGCTATTCAGCCCCAACTGCCACTTGAATTCAATGAAGGCAGTCCAGCCAGATCGGTGGAATACAAGAGAAAATCACTGCAATTAATCATCCCTTAAAGTTTAAACGAAGAAAGCTTTTCCTTAAAAACAAATAGATTTAACTGTTTTTTCATTAGTCCTCGGCTTTTAAAATAAATTGTAATGGGGTTGCATTTTCAGCAGCAATTGATCTTTTCAGTCTTAAATTTTCTGTCTCACTTGTTCATGTTAGGAAATGACAGACATCAATACAGCCAGAGCATTTCAGTTTGAAAAGTGAAGACCTGAGAAGAGAGTTAAAGAAAAAATGTATACTCAGATTTTTAATAACTCTGAAATCAAATGTGATGTGACTCTAAGAATTTCTCCCTCTCTGCAGCTATGGAAGTAAGATCTAGAAGACATCTATGACCAAAGAAATGGTTGGGTACTTGAATATGAGCAATCTTTGAATAAATAGGCCAGGTTTTGAATGTATATATGCTAACAAAAATATGGCAAATTTGAAAGAATGTCATTGCCAGAGAGATTGACCAAAATCTACTGGTTTGCTAATAATTTTAACAACACGTAAGATTTTGATTAATTTAAAAAAATTTCCCCCATCATTTAAAAAAATTATTGAAACTCACTCTTATCTACTAGCTAATGGCAATGAGCATTAGGGATCTGACATTTCTTGTTGGCTTTGAGGAATATACATTCAATATATCTTCTAATCCTTTAGATTAGAATTAGGTTCAACCTAATTTCTTTCTGGTGATGACTCTCTTGAGCCAGGACTTCAAGGGTAAATCAACCTTTACCTTACAAGCCTGAGACACTGGTTGGTGGAAGCCAGAGCCTGAGAATCATGAGGAAGCAGTGCCTCTGCAAACGACTCATGCCGACCCAGTGGGTCACGACCACACAATTGGACTACCACTGTTCTTTAACATACTCGTCACTTGCTTGTTTCTGTTGTTTGCACATGACTTTTCTTTGCATTTCTCCAATGTCAACCTTCTGAATGTTCAACATTCTTCGAACTTAAAACATTTTCCTTCAATAAAGCTTTTTAAGTAGACCTTCATTTTCTTTCAGAGTTAATCTCTTATTTTAAAATTTCTTTTTTTCTTTTGATACACATCAATGTATATGGCAGTTATTTGTCCTCTTGGATTCTTACTAGATTGTAAAATCTTTGAAAATAATTTGTTTTTCATTTATCTTGGTAGCCTCTGGAGAATTTTGTTTGTAGTCTTTCAAACAGAAGCTTCAGATAAAATTTGTTGGCAGAGATGGGAGCAATTGGATACAATATTGGTGATCTAGAGCTGGCATGTGGATTTTATTTTTACTTTATTTTCTCATCCATCCCATATATGGTTAAAAAAATTAGTGCCCATATCATAACTACATTTACAGTCAAAGAGTCCTTGAATGAGAGGGAAATAACTGAAGCTAGAATCTAGCTCTTTATGTGAAATGTGTGGCACTAATTTTTCTAGTGGCAGTAAGGGAAGTCACCAACACAGACATAACGTCATTGCAAACCAGGAGGCCAAGCATAGCTGTGGGAAAGAGAGCCCATGTTCAAAAGGAAATATCCCAAATAATAGAATGGACGGTCTAGAAATCACTACCATGAATGCCTTTTTTGTGGTCTCATTTTCCTCAAGGTTGCTCTGGTATGAAAGTCCTTCTTTAAGGAGATAACATAAAAAGAAATAAGTCGTGGCAAAAAAAAAGAAAAAAAAAAGTCCACTCTTGTAATGGCCTTGTATGTTCTTTGGCTATTTCAGTGTAATGTTTATCTAATAAATAGCATTTCAGTGTTAAACAGTAGAGCTGTGTCTGCACTGCTGTGCCAAAGTCTGAACCTCCTTCAGGTCTTGCCATGTTCTTACTGCTGAAAAAAAGTTCTGTTTTAATGAAAAGAGATACTATGTGACTGGAGCCAGCACCAGTGATGGCTGCTTAATATTTTCATGCCTCTGGGTAGTTATACAGGTCTTTAAACAGAATCACAAGTTCCTTCTCTTCTTATATGCATGCATATAAGAAAAAATGTAATTTCAATAAAAACAGACCATACTTCCATAATATAAAGTACTCAGAAAACATTTTTCAGATATAGTTCTATGTAATTGCTTTCTGTTCTAAATTATTGAATGGGAAAGTAATCTGTGATGCGTATCAGTGCCTCTAATAATAACCGAGTGACTATTTTGATGTCAATGTCAAAATATGGAAAGAAAAGCAATATTTAGTTGTGAAGCTTAAGAATATGCCATTTCCAGAAGAGAGGAAATGAAACCTATGTCCCATTACCCACCTAACCCTTAGACAGTTAATATATTTAGATAAATCTGAGTCTTTTTCGAGAAGGAATTCCAGAAAAGTAGTCTCTGAATCTGGTCATTCACTAGAGGGAAATGCTTCTTGAGACGAGAAATGGGTTTTCAACCTGGTGAAGCAAGAAGACTGAAGTGAGAAAGGAATAAAATGTAGTTCATAAAGCATCGCCTCAACTATTGTATTTTCTTATTTATTTAATCTGTCTGTAAACTTGGAAGGAAATGTTTATGTGGTTGTGAGTGTTTCTGGTCTGACAAAGTATTGTATATGAATTTGGTTTGTGGACTAAGGAGTTTCAATCTGGAAAATGAGAAAGAGAAGCTTAGAAAGGGATTTGGTTCAAGTGCTATCATCAGCAGTCTGAACTTCTTAATAAACACTTGCATATTCATTTATACATTCCATTCCCTAAAAAACTATTAGGCATGTCTGGGAATATAGGATGGATAACTACACTGAAATAAACAGGTCTTGTCTCCAAGGAACTTAAAATTAATCAAGTTTAAATTATGGAACTGGTTATGCAGAGTTCATATGTTCTGCAGCTGGGGGCTCATTTTAATTAATTAATTGTGCAGAAGGAGTGGTTTATATTTTTGATTCTGTAAAATCCCATCTCCAGTAATCAATGATCTGTTCCATGTAATGTTGGAATTCTGCTACAATTAGCAGAATTCCACTGCAATCTAAGTATTCATTCATTTATTCATGGAATAATTCCTACATTCATTAAACAACTGCATGCCTACTATATGACAAGTAGGAGTCTAGACACTAGACACGGTGATGTTTGCTTGCACTGCACTTGGATTCTTTTCTTTTTTGAAGTGACATATTGATTTTCAACCCAATGTAAATTTTAGATGTGCAAATTCATGCTTCATCAAATACAAGATAACACACAATACCTACCATCAAGTTTTTAATAATCCTCCGCTACTGTTCATTGACCCCCTCGTCATCCTTTGCTCCACCCCACCCTCTTCCCCTTTGGTGACCTCATTTCTGTTGTCAGTGTCCAAGGGTTCGAGTTTTTGTTTTTGTTTGTTCATTTGCTCTATTTCTTTATATTCCACATGAGTGAAATCATCCAATATTTGTCTTTTTTACTTCTGATTTATTTCACTTAGCATAATCTTTTGCAGTTGCATCTACATTGTTGCAAATGGCAAGTTTTAGTATTTTTTAAGAATAGCTGAGTAGTATTCTATTCTGTATGTATACCATATCATTTGTATTCATTTATCTGTTAATGGGCACTTAGGTTGTTTCCATTTCCTGGCTGTTGTAAATAGTACAAAGAACATAGGAATGCCTGTATCTTTTTGGACTAGGACTTTTATATTCTTCACATAAATACCTAGAAGTGTCATTTCTGGACAACATGATAGCTCCAATCTCAATTTTTTGAGACTCTTCATACTACTTCCCATAATGGTTGCACCATCTTATGCTCCCACCTGTTGAGCTCCCTTTTCTTGTCATCCTCATCAATACTTGTTTCCAAACCTCTAGAAAATGGTCAGTCTCACGGGCATGAGGTGATATATCATTGTGGTTTTGATTTGCATTTTCCTAATAATCGATGATGACGAACATACTTTCATGATCCTCTTGGTCATTTGTATGTCTTTAGATCTTCTGCCCATGGAAAATTTTTGTTGTTGAGTTGTATGCACCCTTTGTATCCCATGTGTGTGTGTTTGTGTGAGTGTGTATGTATACATATATTTTTTCCTAAATCTTAATTCTTTTTTGCATAGGAGAAGGTACTTCCTCTTTAGTTTAAAATATGTACCACATTCAACTGTGAGAACTGTGATCCTCAAGTCAACCTCTGACTTTGCTTGCAATTTGGAATATGAATCACTGGCTATCTTGGGCCAAGAATATGATTTCCCGGCAATTAAAAAATATTGCTTTACAGATAGAGAAGTAATGATCACATTTCAGGCAAGAAGCATTTTTCAAAAAATTATTGATATATATTCAATATTTCATTCACAGTACTACAGTCATTTTTGAATAATGATATTATATCTTAAACTACCTTTCACACTACGTCCTCGACCAGATGGTAGCTCTTGTATATGAACCCCTTGTCAGGTGCATGGTATACAGATATGTCTCCCATTTAGTTGGGTATCATTTTGTTCTTATGGTAGTTTCTTTTGCTGTGCAGACGCTTTTTAGTTTAGAGTAGTCCCATTTGTTTATTTTTGCTTTTGTTTTCTTTGCCACTGGAGTTGAGTCCCCAGAGACATCTGTAATGCTGATGTCATGGAACATACTGCCTACATTTTCTTTAATGTATTTATGGCTTCCAGTCTTAAATCCAAGTCTTTAATTCGTTTGAATTATTTTTTGTGTATGGAATTAGAGTGATCTAGTTTCATCTTTTGTATGTGGCCATTCAGTTTTCCCAACACCATGAACTTACATTCCTGGGATAGAATGCTGATTTGCGTGGTCCCAAATTATCTGTCCCACAAAGTTTATAAAATAGCTAAATCTTTAAAGGAAATTCCAAATGCTGTACCAGAAAAAGAGGGAAAGTTTGCTAAGAAAGCAAAGTTGTCAGATGTCTATTATAGCCCTCACCTACATCTCGTGTCTGTCACCAAAGCATTTGAGCTTCTGACCCTGTTGAATTTCTCTCTCCTTCCTGGCCCAGAACTCTAGGGAAATTCCCAGGGCAACATCCTTCTTATTTCCATCCACTCCCAAGACTCTGCTTTTACGTTCTCTGAGCCAGTGCACAAACCCTATGGTCACTGGGGGAGGGTGTGCAAGTGAGAAGCAGGAGTTAGGGTATGTGGGTGCTGGCAGCAGGATGAATGGAAATAGAGCTGAGAGAAAGGGAGACTTTATTGTAGGTGGATGAGGGCTATTTGAGTGCAATAAATGGTAGAAACTTCAGTGAAAAATGACACTTTCCCTAGAGTAGGAAGAAGCTAAAGGAAATATTATTGTTAATGAAAAAAAAAAAAGAAGAATAAAGCTAAGAAGGAAATAAATGATAGGAAGAAAATAGAAGTTTCCTGGGCTACAGCATCAATATCATCAGGGAATTCATTTACAACTCTGCATATGTCAGAAACCCTGCAGACAGAACCTTCCAGGCGAATCTAATCCATTACATGTTTAGGGCTTTTATTCTAGAGAATGATGGATGCTACACCTGTGATCCATTTCTTCTTTTCAGTAGGTGCTGGCAATCATCTTTTAGCAATGCGTAGAATGTTTCCTTTTTGGACTCTTCTTTCTATTCTTTCTTCCTTGTTTTATATAATTTTGTTCTGTAGCACATGATCATTACATAAACTAACAAGGTATATAAATAGAAATACATACAAAAAAGATGAACAGCGCACTGCTTTTCAGTGTACATTAGCAAGGAGGAATCACTTGAATCAACCCAACCTTCTGTTTGTCAACTTGCTGTTCACAGAAATGGGGCATTTATTTGAGCAGACATGTAGAGAAGGAAGGAATCACACCATCTTCGTTGTACACTATCTTAGAAATAGACTTACATATTGTATAATGTGTTAAATATTAAAGTTCCCATCTGAAAATGGAATACTATTTTAAAATACATACATGCATTTTTCTCTTTTTACAAATAATATGCTAATGTTTTAACTGGAAGTGTGTGGAGACAGATTCAATGTAAAGGAAATTGCATCAGGTAAAGGTCAGTGAGAGCAAATGTTTGCATGATATTCACCAGCCAAGTTCTGTTTTAAGTGCTTGACATATGTGAACATATTTAATCCTCACAATAGCCCTATGAGTTACTTATGAGTTAATGATGAGGATGTGACCCCAAGAGGCACTAACTTATCAAAGATTACATGCTCTGGGTTTGAAGCCAGGCGGCGGAGCCAAAGAAACCTATGCTCTTAGCCACCTCTTTCCTTAATTTCTGTTCTCATCCTCACTTCAATTCTACCTGTCAGCAGTTTAGTGTTGTTATTGTGGCTTTAAGCAGATGAGGAGAAATGGAAGACTAAGATGGGAATGAGCAGAACAGGGAAACGGAAGGCAATGTGAAGCTAGGAATCATTGCACTGGACAACAGGACACCAAAATTAGGAGAAGCAAAGGGAAAGGCTAGACATCGGTGGAGTCCATGGGCAGGAATAAAAGAAAGAAAAGGGGTCATGAGTCAGCTCTGGAGGTGTGAGAATGAGTTCAGATGATGAAAGACTGGGCACAGCAGAAAGCAGTGACACAGGACTGAATGGCGGGGGTTGGAGTGGGGATGCGGGGAGGGGCGACTGAAGTGTTGGAGGAGGTAAAGCCAAGGAAAGATGAGTTTCAGAGAAAGGAGCTAAGTCAAAGAGGAAGGGCATAAAAATAAAGAAGAAAAGGATGAAATGAAAGCAGAAACTAGAAACTCCTGTCCTTGGGCATTCCAAATGCCCCCATCCCCTATGGCCCCTTACTAATATAAAATAAGCACAGTTCAATAAAAAGTGTAGTATGGATGTCATGCCAGACACAAGAGCATTCATTCATACATTAAAAACGTTTGACTCCAGCGCCCGCGCCTTCCCATTTTGAGCATCCAGTGCTCAGCAGCTCGTGAGCTTCACTATTTAAATGGTAGAGACAGCAGACACCAAATCGGATTGTTACCGCCCATCTGCTGAGTTCCAGACCCAGCACTGTCAGTGGGGCGACCCTGAGGAAGTCATGACGAATACAAAACTGCTTTTAATCGCCTTTAGGGGAGGCCTAAGACTGCCGCTGAGAACACAGCCCCCATTCAGCGCAGTAGCGCGCCCTGCGCGCAGGAACCCGAAGCCCAGGTCTCGCGGGATCTCACTGTCCCCACAGGCGTGAGGGGCGCTGGGGGTGCATCTACCTGATCGTCAGGTGTCTCAAAGAACACGATTTAAGAGCCAAATGGATCCAACCAAAGAGAATTTAGAAACCATTTGCTTATTAACCAGAGAGGTGAGAATTCTTACTTTCAACCGGTTGCCTCCGAAATGAAATTCAAATCAAAACACAATTCAGCTTCCTCTTCAATTCTAAGCCACACATTTGGGGGTTTCCCAAACTCATTTTAGCAGTCCCTTTGAGTGCTCATTTAAAGAAGAAAAATGTTTGCCAAACATGTTTTCTGGAGATTCTGAATCCGTAAGTTAAGGTGGGGCCAAGGAGTCCTCCTGCCCCCCTATACCGGACCGCAGGAATTCTTTTTGTATGACGTGTCCGGGGACACCGGATACTGTATGACGTGTCTGGGGACACCGGATGCTGTAGGACGTGTCCGGGGACACCGGATGCTGTAGGACGTGTCCGGGGACACCGGATGCTGTAGGACGTGTCCGGGGACACTGGATGCTGTAGGACGTGTCTGGGGACACTGGATACTCCAAACACCAGTTAAACTGTTCTCATTTACTTAGCTGTTTCCAGGCCTGAAATTTCTACCCTGTCATTTGCATCACCCATTTTCTGATGCTGGTTTCTCCAACCTCCAGTTCTACCCTCCACATGCCCTTCTTCCTGTTAAAATCCTAGCCATCTTTCAGAGTGGGATTCTTGGCCTGTCCAGTGAGAGTGGTCCCAGCTCTCACAGCCACTTTGGTTTGTGTTCTTCCTAAGGCTCAGCTCACTGGCTACGTTGAAGTATGAGTAGCATACCACTCAGATCCTCTCTGCTAGATTGCAAACTTGAATGAATGGAAACCATGTCTTCCGACAACCGTACAAATACGAAATGTGGCGCACCATGCTTGGAACATTGCGTCTGTTCTGGAAGTATTCTCTCCACTCCCTTCCCTTTTCCTTCTTGCATTCTTTCTGTACATAGCAACATGCTTTACACATGGTATAACTTTAAATATGTGTTAAATCAATGAATAATGGAAATAGGAACTTTTCGAGGCTTTTGCTAATTTGTACCGCTTTTTGATCTGATAAAGCAAACCCAGAAACAAGGACCTGGAGGCACAATATACAAAACGGATATATTTAATCTTTTTAGGAAGCTCATAAACTCTAATACTACAGCCTTGACTTTAATTTTGAGACATTTTTGGAATAAACAAGTATTTAATTGAGTTTATAGTATGTGTACAAAAATCTTCAGAGAACCAATGGAAGAAACAAAATAAATGGGAAAAGTTTCTTCTATCCTCATCAGCAGTTATGTTTAAATATAAAGAAATACAATACCAAATATCTTCTCATATATTTTGAATGTAGTCTCCTACGAGCTTCAAATTTCTATTTGATTCTCTTTGTCTAGTATATATTTAACCAAATAAAGCTTTTCTTACATAAAAATAATTCCAAGGAGATTAATCTTTTTCATCAATTTTTATAATTATTTCCCCTAGTGGAAATTTCAGCCTATGTGCCTAACCTCACCAAGAGTCCCAGCTGCCATACAAGAGATTATCTGCTTTGTTTTAGGTGATGTGGTTATCCAATGAGTCTTCATAACCCTCTGATCACACTCCAGTTCCTTGAGTTAAAATTGTTTCCTTCGAGTCCATCTTGATGTGTAAACCTGATGTTTCAAGGTCCCTCCTGTAAAATATCAATTTGATTGGATAATATTTACTTTTCCATGTATTATTATTATAAACATCACTTATATAATGGAATACAATTTCCCTGGAAATCAAGGAGGATTCTACCTGGGAAAGAAATCCAGATAGATTTCTGAGATTGTGTTCTAGTCCGATACAAAATGATAAAACAATCATGTTCTGATTAGACTATGCAGCTATGACAAAAGGCTTAAAAAAAATAATTACCCAAATGTTTCTTAACATCCAGATGTTTAGCATTATAAGAATAAAACATCTGGATAGCAATGAAATGTTTCTAGTTATCACCGGACATAAATTTTGCTTCCTATAAGCTTGTATGAAAATGTTAAAGACTTTATTATATTACCATAGTCAAGGTAATCAAGGTCAAAGGAATTTTAAATGTGAATTATTTCCTGCTTTTAAATAATGCACAGTGTCATTGGCTGTCACCTAACATGAATGTATAGCTTGTACTTTTTTTCTGAATACATCACATTCCAATCTCACAAGTGAGGCCTTTAAATAGTAGCTTATCATTATGTCAGAATTCCTTAATACTAGCTTATCATTATGTCAGAATTCCTTAATACTTTTGCACTAGAAAGAGGGCATATAAGGAAAATAATTGAACTACTCTAGACCATCATAAAATCTAGACTGATTTTTCATGGTGTGTAGGACACACGGTGACCTCTAAGACTCATAATTGTTCAACTCTGCAAGACAGTTGGCACATTTAAATGACGAGCTCCTTAGCAATTGGTTAAACAAAAAGATTTATTTGCAACTAGTTTTAATGCCTTTCTCTTATGTAATGTGAGACATGAAAAACTTCTATGCATATACCCTGTGGTATTATATAAAAATAGCATCTCATAGTGCAACTTGATGACCAGGTAACACTAACGTGGAGACAGGTAACAAGCAACAGTAATTTGTGGCTATGGTGCTTTACAAAAAAAAAAAAAAGGCAAAACCTAGTGAACTCTCTCCAGTTAGCAATCAAGCTCCTTTCATACTTTTGAATTATAAATGTGGAGAGAAGAAAAGAGGGAAAAGACCCACAAATATTTTACCTCAATTAATTTCAATAGAATGTTGGAATGTATGTGTCAGACTCGACCATTATTAAACCTGGTATGTAATTATAGCAACACATCTTGCAGAATCTTGAAGCAATCATTTTCATTTTTCATCCTACTTGGTGACTGAAAATTACCATTTCAAATTTCAGTGAGTAATCCAAATCATTTTTGGATATTTAAGAAGTCACAGAGACCTGAGATAGAATGAGATCTCAAAATGTAATCAGGTAGAACTATATGTGGTTCTTGGATAGGATGCAGCAATGTTAACACTACTTTATTTAGAATGATACATGCGTGATTGATAGAAAAATGTATATGCCATTTGCCACTCCACAATTATATTTAGATAACTCAAATAGTACTTTAGGCTGAGTGTTCTGGGTTGGGATAGAATAATACTTTTGACGTGTAATCAGGTCAAGAGACTTCAAAATTTCTCTTGTATCAGGATCTAAGCTCCTCGATCCTGGTTTTCTCTTCAGGTTTCACTGCTCATCTCCATTTTGTCTAAAACAGTACTTGGCACATAGTAGATGATCACTAAATATTAATTGAGTGATTGAGTGAATTCAGTTTTTCAACAGATAACCTTTTGAGCTCATTATAAGACACCACTATCTAAAAGGGAAACACACATCGCAGATGAAAATGCCCAGGTCCATGATGAAGTTGGTCTAGTGAACACAGACAAATCTAAATAGAACACAAGGGTTGAAGCTTACAAGAGTGATACTCAAATGTAAGGTATGAGGGTACTTGACCTTCAGGGAAAAGAGAACATTTTAAACTTGTTTGATCACAAACACCCATGTACTGTGTGCAATCTTGATAATAATATTAAAGAAAGTAAAGAATGGAACTCCTAGCTTGGCTCCTTTTCAGAAGTAGAAAGTTGTAGAAACCCCAGGAAAAGAGTGGGAAGAAACTTAGGAAAGTTATTCAGTTGTGTTCCTAATTTGGGAGAGGAAAAGGTTTAGCATAATTTCACTCAGTTATATGAATGACCACTTTATTGTTTATTTTTAACTCTAGTCATATCTCTAAACTTATGATTTCTGGGAAAGCAGACATGCTAAATACCCTGAGAGAAACTGTTTTTGTACTCTGGGTCATCAAACCAGGAGGAGTAAATCTGTGTTCTGATAAGAGTGCCAGTCCAGCTACTCCAGAGTCTAGAGACAGAATGGGTGCCTGAGAACTGAAACTTTTGGCTGCTCATCCAAGACAAACCAGAAAGCCTTTCTGAGGTTCTCCAATTGCTACTTATCATTCACCATAATTCTTAAAATTATAGGTTTGTCTGATAGGATCCTTGATCCATTATGTTCTTGACATATATCAATTTTTCTAATTTACAATTGTGATTTAGAGTTGTGGCATTGTAGAATTAGATCATAGAAATCAATTCTTTAAAATGTGACAGAAATTATCTCTGAAATGTGTATGTAAATGTACATATACATATGTATGTATGTACATGTATATCTTTTATACAACTCACTCTGATTCATTTCATTGGGTTTAACACAGTGGGATGTGATAAAATGTAAGTGTAGCTTTTTCTGTGATTAGTAAATAGCTTTTCCTAAGATTTGTTTAGCCTCTTGCTGTGTACAATTGCTGATGGATTCCATTAGAAGGTTGGTTTGATGCTAGCTAATCTAAATTGCCAGCAATTCAGACTGCAGGAATTGTTCTAGGCACGCAACCTATCAGAAAAAAAAAGACAACCAAACAGACGCACGATAGGATCATCACACTTTATCTGCTTACACTTTCACAGTATTGTTTGGAAGCCAACAATTCAGGCATTGTTCCTGACTAATGCTGCAGAACCCCAGACTTGTCTCTGTGCTTTGGGATTAGTCAGAAAGCCGGACAATCTCCTGCTGCTCCTGCCTAATTCATCCTTAGCTTTGCTTGATCTTTGGACTCAGGCAGTGCCTCAATCTAAGTTACCTGTATACCACACACACTATTGGCTCAAGCAAAGCAGCCATATACTTTCTATACTAGTTATACATATTTTCCTATTCTACTCTATAGAAAGACACAAAGCACTTATTTCCTTTGAGGTCAATTCTACGGTAGTGAGTGAGAATAAACATCGAATAAGACAAATTACCAATGACTCCTTCTTTGAGGAAAGATTATTATTTTGTTTTGCTTTTAGATAAGTGAGTTCAAAGACACCAAAAGAGTCATTTGGATAGTATCACTTACTCAGGAGCAATGGAAAATTGTTCAGCAGTTTCTTATAATTATTCTTATTTTGTATTTTTGATACATTTCTTATGTGACCTAAATATTCCACTCTTGGGTATTTACCCAAGACAAATAAAGACCTGTGTTTATACAAAGGTGTGTATACCTCTATTCATAGTCACTCAAACCAGGAAAAATTCCAAATGCCTTTCACTGAATGTATGGATAAATCGCCATTTAATGGAATACCACTCAGTTATAGAAAGGAACAAACTATTGATATATCCACAAACTTGGATGAATCTCAACGGTATTATGCTGAATCAAAGAAGTCAGTATGATTCCATTACATGATATTCTCAAAAGTACATATAACTAAACACTGACAATTACTAGAAATTGACATCACTTGCTGAGTTAGGTGTGAGGGGAGAGGCTTGAGAGAGCAATGGAACTATTGTGTATTCTGATTGTGGTGCTGATCACACATATCTATACAAGGGTTGAACATCATAAGACTTTATGCACCCAGTCAGTTTTACTATTTGCAGATTTAAGTAAATACACACCACAGCCACTACCACCACCATCCCAGGCAGGGAACTTGAACCACAGAGGTCGATGCACCCTAGCCTGACCTATAAGCTCTCTAACTTCTGGAACCAGGTTGATAGGTCATTTGTTATTCTCAGATAAAGACAGAAACCCAGTGGAATGAGTTACAGTTAAGTGGGCTCCAATAACTCCCCACCACTGTCTTCTATCCTGTCAAGTTGTTAGCATCAGAGCACTTCCCTAGACTCACATCATGTATCGTCATTGTGCTGTTCCGACGTACATCTGTTATCTAGGAACAAGAGCAACTCACACGTTATCGAGAAAGGGGATTTTTCGATGAAGTAGACTCAAATCTGGAAAACAGCACATAAGGCTACTGTATTGCTGGAAGGACAGGTCGGAGAAGACTGGAACAAGGGAGGAACTCAAGTAAGGGAGACCCATGGAAATCAGTAGGGACCACAAAGGTCACCAGGAATAGTGAAGACAAGTCCCTAAAAAGGGACAAGGCAACCTAGTCAACAACAATCCATCCTCCGTAAGCATGAATGCCAGGTCTATGTCAATTCACATTAAATTAAGCCCTAGCTGACAGATCAGGAAACTCTATTGAAAATGGGGTTATTAAAAAATGTTTTCCAAAGCATGATAATCCCAGAGAGGACTCTCATTCACACATGGTTTCTTAATAAATGTGAGAGAGAAAATTCTACTTATTAATCTCCCCAGGACACTCCAGAGACTTCTGCCCTTGCCCATGATCTAGACTCAGTGACAATGGAATAATGGAAGTAATCTCCTCCAAGGGTTCCAGTGACTTCCTGTTCCCGTATAATAAAACCTACAGTGTGCCCCGTGGACTTTGGTGCCCTGCATGGCCTGGCTCCTGCCTGCCTCTCTGATTTGGTGCCTGTCACAGCTCTCCAACACCTGCTTGCTTATTTTTCAGTATATACTCCCTGTCCTTGAACACACTGTCCCCTCAGAGTCTTTGCACTTTACTCCACCTGTCTGAATATCAGTTTCATAGACCTCATTCTTGCAGTCTCAATTCTTGTGTTGCCTCCTTAGAATTGTCTTCGTTGACTTCCTTTCTAATGCAGCCTCTACACCAAAGCATCATAGTTATGTCACCCCCTAACTTTCTTCATTTTGCTGGTCACAGTCTGAAATCATTTGCCTATTTGTTAAGAGTGTAGTTTATAAGGCTACTAGTTCTGAAACAAGTTGCCTGGTCTGAATCCCAGCATCACCATTCCCTGTGTGACCTGGGGATAATGACAGCTTCTCCATGACTTGGTTTTTCATTTGTCAAATGGCAAAAATATTAGCACCTACCTCATGCATTATGGTTTTAATTAAGTGATTTAACACATGTGAGCTATTGATAGTGTCTGGTGGTAATAAGTGCTGCCTAAGTGTTTACTCAGATCATTATTGTAAGAGCTCTAAGCTTTCCAGGAAGAGTAGCTCATGTGCTGCCTGGTTCAAGCAGCTTATTACTGGGTGGACATGTGACCTCTCCTGGGAAATTATTCTGGGCCCTTCTTCAAACCTAATATGGAGAGAGAGGACATACAACCTTTGGAAAGTTCAGGATCTAAGATCATGAACATAAGGGGTTGCTAGAAGTATATAGGCTTCCATTTGGCAAAAAGATGCCTGAAATTAAATCCAAGACTAAAGCAGGCAGGAGGGGGTTGGGGGAGGGGGAGAGAGACAGACAGAGAGAGAGAGAGAGAGAGAGAGAGAGAGAGAGAGAGAGAGAGAGAGAGAGAGAGAGAGAGAGAGAGATATTATTTAAATCTCTGATTCTAGCTTGCCAGAAACCAAACAACTATTGGAGTTTTAATTATATAAGCCAATTAAGACTCCTCTTTTTGCTAAAACCAGATAAATTTGGTTTCTGTCATTTGCATTAGGAAAAAAAAGTCCAGAGGGACATAAAAAACCTTGTTTTGGCTTACTGAGTATCCATGTCATTTCCTCTTTGATTTTCCCTTTGGAATGTCCCCTCCTGTCTCCCCCTTATGCATGATGACACTTGGTTTACTTGATTTGACTGACATGATTTCCATCTTCTTGACTATAGTGATTGATTCAGGGACAGGCACAGACATAATCCAAGTCAAAGAGTCTCAGTTGAGGGATTCTGTAGTAACTATTGGAAATATGAAGCTAATTTTTCTCTGGAATTGTGGTGCTGGGTGATTATTTGGAAAAGGTCTGTCTGAAAGCAAAGTCCACAGAGAAAATTTGAACGGAGAGATCAAGGCTGATGACATCAAGGCTCCGAACAGCTGAGGTTAAGAGGTTCAGGAAGCTTAAAAAACACATTAAAGAGAATTGTTAATCAGCTGCAGAGCACACATGTTTAGAATCTCACTAAATCACGGTCAACTTAAGCAGATTTTCCAAATTGACTTCATGCTCTGAAAGAAGATTTTAGATGCAGTGCTAACCAAAGGAGACATTATTTTTGTTATTTACTCCATTATATAGAAAGGTTAAGATAATTCTTACTGAAAATTATGATAGAATCAGAGTTTCAGAACTGAAAGGAAATTTCAAATCTATCTAGGCTGGTGGTTTCCAAACTATGAGCCATGTAGATTGTATAAGGCTTCCTTAAATCCATATGTGTCACAAACTTTGTGGATGAAAGGAAGCATAGATCTGACATGCATACATGAATTAGAGTTTTTCAGATGTACATAGATGCAACTCCGACTTTGCTAAAATGTATTTAAAGTCTGAACTGAAAATATCATAGCTATGTATCATCATATTTTCTCAATCAATATTTAGTCAAAGTTTGCAATAAATCTTTACTGGGGGGAGAGCTTGAACACATTTTGATATTGACACATTTTATATAACTGAAAATATTTACCTGGACCCACATGTGGATTTGCATTAACTGAAGAAGTTAAGTGATTACATGGTTTGTTGGAGCATTTGTAAAGTTTCTGTGATATTTTTGTCACCGTGCATGGCTTTGGAGAGGTTGCTAAGTGGCTGGCAGCTGTGTGGTAAATGGAAAAGTGGAGTCGACTCGTGTTGGTCATCGCCTCTCCCGCATTCATCACCCCAGTCCTGTTTGACCAGGTCCTGCAGTGGCTGCCTCTCCTGTACCTTCCCTACTGCTTTTTGTCACATGAGTTTCTTCCAATGTTTTAGAAAACCTTTCGTTTCTCCTGTCAGGAGAACTGGTCATGTGATTGCTTCTGTCTATAACACTCCCCACCAACCCTTCTTTCCTTAGTTAATGCCTCCTCTTTCTTCTCTCAGTCCCCAAATCACTTCCTCAGGGGAAGTTTTAGCAAGAAAGGAAGTTGTCCCAGCTCCTAACCAAATCAAGATCTTTGTTGTATGTCTCCCCGCATTATGTTCCTTCTGAGTACGCAGAACTCTGTCCTTGTGCTGTGGGTGACCACGTCTGATTCTCCTGACAGTTGCAAGTGTCCTCAGAGCAGGTACTGGGTCTGTTTTGGATCTTCCTTGTCTTTCCAGTGCCTGGTACCTAATAAAATGTGTCACACAATGGAGACGACTGCTTCAGTGACTCAACTGTCTGCTCTCTGTGCAACTTTACCTCCATGATGTCATTCTTTTACATTTTTATGCCTGATTTCTACCTTTTTAATTCCTGTAACCAGTCTTGGAGCTTTTCAAGGATAGAAACTGTATTGCATTTATCTTTATATCACCAAAGTAGGTAGTTATTTTTATCCCCAAATGTGAATAGAAAGCACACCTGCAAGATTATGACATAACCAGAAAACTATGTCCTATATACAGCCCTGTTCTAAAAATAGCCCAGCACATGCTCTGGTCTAATCTGACTCAGATGCTTCAAAACTGAGCATTTCAGGAATAGGCCTGTCTTTATATATTAGTTAAAAACCCATGAATTGAGTTAGTACATTTAAGCAACTGCTAAGATAAAATGAATGAATTACTCTTGGGTTTAACTACAAGGCTTCTTTAAGTCCTGTGAATTCTGTTGCTTCACAAAGGCTCTTTTTTCTGTTTAACCTTAAGTGAAAGCTAAAGGAATGAAGGACATGTAGCCTGGAAAGACCACCCAAGAATAATTCAGTTTTTACCACAACACAGAAGCATAAACTTTTGGAGTTATACACCCTGAGTTTGAATCCTAACTTTGCTACTAACTGTGTGACCTTAGCTAGCTACTCTAAGTTTATTTTCTTCACATCTAATTGGAGAGAACAATAGTATCCATCCTGTAAGACTGTAGAAACCACAGGTAAAACCATGCAGGAAAGTGTTCTGCCCAAGGCCAGATAGAACTTCCATGATGTAATCACTGCTTCTCTTCCTTCCCTGGAAGGTAGTGGGTAAGTGGAGATGGTGTATCCTGAGTGGGAAGAACATCCTGGATTGGGCAACTCTGCCTCTTCTTTTGTGCAGCCAGAGTGGTAATTTGGAGAATTAAAAAGTTCCTGGGGAATAGAGAACAACCAAGCCATTATTGGCCTTTTGTTCTTTGTGCAGGGAGAAGTAGGGGGATAGTATTGAGCTATGGTCTGTCGAAGACAGAGATGGGACAACTATCTGACATTTGGGTACAACACCACTTGTTCCAATAAGAATAAAGTATCAAAAGACCTTGAGGAAAGATGACGGAGCAGACATATTTAAAATGCAATTCAGTGCAGATCTGATGATTAAACATTAAGTGCCTCAGAACATCCTGGCAGCTTTAGACACTTGGTATTTTTACTGTAGATTTTAAGCGGGGTTCCGGTTTGTAATGTCTGCTTTGTACGATGCCTCACATGTTCATTTCCTCTGCAACCTGATGTTTAAATGTTTAAATAAAACTTTTTAAAATGATGAGAATTCAGATTAGATAATGGAGTGAAAGAATGCCATTGGTTGCAAAATACAACACAGATGTAAAGGAATAATTATTAAAGCTTCCTGATTCCAACAAGCTTTCTCCATCTGTTTCTTCTAATCCATTCTCAAGACTTGACCAGAGGGTTATTCCTAAAACACAATATGATCACATATTTCCCTTGATTTTAGTCCCTCTGGTCTGAAACTTAGAGCAGGAATTGCTATTTTCTTTAAATTCTCAAGTTTTTATGATAAATGGTTGAAAAGATCAGATAGTACAGAAAAGCAGCAAATGTTTTCCTTGTTGCTTCCTTCTCCACTTCTGCTCCTCAGAGGAAACCAGTTCAAACTCTTTAAGCTCTTCAGTTTATTTTAGTAATTAGGTTGTACAGTAAATAATATTCTTATAATGTCCTTGATTGGCTAATTTTGCCTGTGTCTGCTGACTTTTAGCATACATACATACATACATACATACATACACATATGCACACATACTCAGGGATTCATTTTTTTTTTTTATCCCTGAGAGTAGAATTTGAGAGAGGCATATATTCTGACCTCTTATTCCTTACTTCTCCAGTGTATCTTTCTTAAGAGCAAGGATACTGATCTGTTTAACCATACAGTTACCATCTAGGAAATTGTATATTGGCATATTATTGTTATCTAATCTATAGTCCATTTGCCATTTTTATCAGTTATTCCAGTAGTCTTTACATACTGCATTTTTGGGCTCATGTTTATTTAGTATGTTAATTTGGAATACTTCCTCAGCTTTTCGTTGTCTTTTTGAACAATGGCATTTTTAAAAGATTGTATTTTAAATAAGCCTGGTTTTGGAATGTTTTTCAATATGAGTTTTATGATACTTTGTCACAATGAGATTCAATTGTACTATTCCAGCATGAATACTACAAAAGAGACGCTGTTCTCTTCTCAGGGCATCACATCTGGAGGCAGATGATGTTAATTTTGATCATCTGGTCATGGCATTGCTCAGTCTTTTTAGTGATGGTATAGTTACTACCTTCCCCTTGCAATTAAATAGCAATACGTGGGAAGGCACTTTAAGAACATGTGCACAGCTGACTTATCAAATCTTTTCCCCTGGATTAAGTAGCTATTGATAATTATTGCTTAAACTAGTATTTACTAAGATGTTTACAAAAATGTGGATTCCCCATGCTCTCTACTTTTATTAACTAACATTGTACTATAAGGAAGAGCCCTTCTCCTGCCTTCTTCTCTTATCACCCTCTCCCTCCTTCCTCTTCCTTTCACAGAGTGAGTCTGCTTGGATGCTGATCACTTTCCACAGTACCATATCAAAGGGACAAAGGTGATGGAAGTCAGTCTCCTTTAGACATGCTATCTGAACATACACACACATGCTCACACACACACAAACATACACATTCATTCACATTCATACAAAGAGTTTTAAAAAGATAGTTTAAAATGGGATAGCTTCAAAGGGAAATCATAACATAAGAGCCTCTTTAATCTCCAGTTGCATGTAGGCACAAGGTAGTCTTTGGATCTATATTTGTGGTAAGTATATGACTACTTGTCCAGCACTTTAGTGATTCCAATTTGAAACAAATTTATGCTTATACTAATGCTTTAAGGATTCATTTATCTAAGAAGCAGTTTGAATTTGCAAGATGAAGTGTTGGGGGCAAACCAACCTAAACCAAACACAAAACGAGAACAAACCTGGTATGATTTAAAGTTCCTTAGCTTTGCAAATTAGGATTTTTCTTCATTCTGCACAATCAAAAGAAAAAAGAAAAACAAGCTGGGTGCTGAGGCTGCTATGTGATTGTGACTATTATTCATGAACCCCAGTTTCAGATTTTGAACTTTATTTTATATTTATCAAAATGGTCTCTTTTTCTTATTGTTTGACCTTAGGGAAATGGAATTTGAGTGTACAAAATGTGTTATCATTTTATGCATCAAGACTTTGTTGTTTAACTTTTCTTCTAATTCTAATTAAAATGGAGAGATTGAAAAAAAACTTCAAACTCTCTAAATCACTAAAGTCCGAGCTCCTTACGATGAGACGCAAGGCTCTTTATGATCTAATTTTTTCCTAACATTTCGACTTCATGTTTTAATACTCCCTACTTTTTATCAAAGTGCTGGAAACTCCTTGAACTTGCTGTGGTTTTCTTGCTCTTGGTGATCCCTGCCTAGAATGTCCTTTCTCAAATTGTTTGTCTGATGACATTGTGCTCAACTTTCCAGACTCAATTCAAAAGTAATATTTTCAGGGAAATTTCATATAGAGAGGCTTCCTTTTCTTGCTACGTCCAAACTCTGCACTCCCCAGGGCCATGCTCATTCTCATAGTATCTTTTGGTAGCGATTGAGAACAAAGTGGGTTGAATGCAATGAATTTAAATTATTTGACAAACTATCAGGCTATGTTATTTCCATGATGTTCAAACGACTGCCTGCATACTGAAGAGCACGTCTACTGCTGAGGAAATCCAAATGTCAAGAGGTATGAATGGGACCACCTCTTCAGCTGCTAGAAAAATTGCCTCAGTGTTGATGCGCTCATAGCACTTGAGCACATTGGTGGGGTTTCTAGGACTATAAAAATTATTTAAGAAATACAACTATATCGTAATCACCTTGTAGCAAGTTTGAAGCATACTAAAAGGAAAAATATGCCTTTGCTTTTATTGCCCTAAGAGTACCACAGTTTACTTAATCATTTCCATATTGTTGACTTTACTCCAAATTATATAATTATTCCCTTAATTTTGGGACATTTGAATTGCTTCCAATTCTTGTTACTATAAATAATATTGTGAAAAACATCTTTTCCCATATATTTTTACAATTTTTTCTTTAGGATTTATTATCCAAATAGCAAAATCTGAGCCAAACAATACAAGTACTATTAGGAATCATGATTCTTATTCTCAAACTACCTTCAAAAACAATTTTGGCCAATATACAATATTGCCAGAAATATGAGTACAATTTTTACTTCGCTTGCCATTTAAAAGTTTTAAAAAATAAACACATCTTATTGTTGTCTTGAAATCTAGCTTTTTTTTTAATTTAAAGAAATTTATTAGTGGGAAACTTGGTAGAAGACATAAAAAATTTAAAAGTCTTTTAAATTACTCTTGGAATTCAAAATACTGAAACTTAATTGCTTTGCACTCATAGTTACAAAATTTCAGTCATGATATGATGAATTTTAGCATCATTTTCTTATAAAGCAAGTATTTTACCTTGTTTCAGTTCTTTCAGCCTATTGGTATAGTAAAAGTTTTGACAAATCTCATGGCATCCAACCTGTGTTAGCCAAAAAAATATCTCTATCTCTATAGTCATCTGGCACATTTTGATTATATCTATGGTGAAACTTAGACATGTTTCAAAGATGTTTTGTTCCAAAATTTCAGGGAAAAAGGAGTTGCTTGCATATGAAAGTACAAAATGATTCACTTGGTATTAGTGCCTTTAGATTATTAGATTGAGGGTTTGTATGAGGGAATGGAAGGGTCCTTATTTGAATGCAATTAACAAACTTGATAGTGTTTTCCTCTTTGTTCAGTAGAAAAGATTTATACTATGGTAAATGGAGATTCCAAAGGGACTCTCAGACATTATATCTACACAATGACAACTTTTGCAACAGAACTGTAAATATTGTTTTCAAAGAGTTGTATGGATGATTGGTCAAATGGATGCACCTGCCTTAATACATCATTGTGTAGAGGGTGGAAAAACAGGAAACTTGACTGAGACACCATTTTGATCAGAGACTGAAATCAAATGATGTGAGAGTGTTTAGGTCATTACGATGCCCTCCAGTAACTCCATCCTTTGTGATGTCATCCCACAGAAAAGTGGGAGTTCTGCTAATTTCACTTCAGTCACGCTCCTGAAAAATGAATGATTTCTTATGGTAGCAACATTTGATGTACTCTGAAATGAGGTTGTTTTCCCAAAGAAATCTTATAAAGGTAAAATGATTTCCGTAATCATATAATTGGAGTAGGGAGAATTTATGTAGTTTTCCCTCAAAAGTGAGAAACCAACGATTCTCACCAAATAGGACTGTATAGAAAAATTCACTTTAATTTGATAGTTGTTTATCTATGTCCAATACTAGACTCTTTAGTATCTGAAAATCCTTAACCATCAACCTATTGACTCACCCACCTTCTCCCATAACTTGTAATGACCCCTGGCAAAACCTAAGATTCTCTCCCCTTTAGTGAGAGGGACTTGGAAAGCATTTTTCTGCTATAAATGCTGTTCCTCAAACAGTGGTTTCATACCCTTCTTCGGGGGCAAATAAATGAGATGACATCAGCAACCAAACACTTGCATGCGTGACTAGTCACACAGATCTGCCTGCTTCAGTGAATCTTTAGGTAATGGATGAAGAACAAGAATAACAAGAACAAAGAACAAACACAACATCCCACTTTGCCTTTAAGCTCTGAGGTTGCTGTTCCTGGGGATCAGTGATGTCTTTCATGTTTGGTGACAATGATCATATGAAAGCTTCCTGAATCTGTCCTATTTTAGGACGAATTTGGTATTTGGTTGAGAATGCAGAGGTTCAGGTAATATGCCTGTTTGGTCTCCTTCTGCTGAAATCTTTATCTTGATCTTATAGTTATTTTCTTTCTTGTTTTTATTTCTTTTTGACACTCTTGAATCTCTCCCCCAGCACACATATGCAGTATACCCTTCCTCCCCATCCTTCAGTCCCTTGAATCGCTTATGTAGAATAGGAAGTCAGCCTTATACTTCTGCTATATTACTTTATTCCCAATAGGCAAACTTCTAGAAGCAGGACACTTTTCCAATCACCCTGACTTTTCATTTATCTGCTTTTTGCACTTAAATGTTTCTTTTGCCCTGAGCCTTCCATTTTGACTTTCACTCAAAATCATAGCAGGGCTTTGCTACACTTCCTCACACCGGTCAGTCCTCTGCTATGATAGTTTTTTCCACTGTTGCTTTTTGCTCTTGTCATTCCCTCCATTTGGGCAAGCGGTACTTGCTGTGATTAGGGCAGTCTTCTTTTGAGAGGTTATTTTTGATATTTGCTTCAGTGGTCTGGATTCTGGGGCAAAGTATACCTTCTCTGTAGTCTATGAGGAAGTAAATGACTAGATCAAAGAATGGTAAAAAATGATGGGGGTTATGCATGTGTAAAATAAAGCCAATATAACCATGACTTATGCCATCGACTTAATAGAAACAAAATTTTCTGGCAATAGGGAATTGAAACATAAATTTCGTTTTTGATAATTCATTACTTAAAAAGAAGTATTTTACTTCAATATTTGCAAACAAGGTAAATCTGCAATTTATTAATTTATTCATCTATTTACTCAGCATGTTTTATTTGATAATCTTTTATGAGTTCAATAAATAATGGAGATGTAAAGATGAATAAAACAGTTCCCACTCACAGGGATGTAACAGTGTAGGGGAAGAGACAGATATAAAAACCGGTAGTTTGAAAACAATGTGATATATCTATTAATAGGATATACAGGGAGGATTGAGGGATATTAATGAATGAGTGAATTTATCCATGTATCTAGCTTTTTATTTTCCATAATCATCGACATCTGTCTCCTTTAATGTAATAAAAACAAGTAGTTCAACTGCAACTTTTCTGTTTACTGGATATAGTGTTTTAAAAATACATCTTTATTAAAAAAGTTCTTATAAAGAGGTGGGGTTGATGATTTTCTCTGGAAACTGAATATATTTTTGTTCTGTTTTCCCAACAAAATGAAGCTTTGTGTCTTCTGAAGTGGAAATAGAAAATTGATGACGATGTTACTATGCTTGCTAAAATCATGCTGGAACCCAAGTGCCATTTGTGAGGAATCCAGGTGGGTCCATGTAAGGAGATTTCATGGAGAAGCCTGGGACTACATGAAGAGAGTTGTCTGACCTTCTCCCAGCTGCTCCAACCACTTCACTGTTCCAGCTCCAGACACTATTTGACAGCAACCATGTGGAAAACCCCAATCCAGAATGATCCTGTGGAGCCCTTCCCAGGTTCCTGATTGGCAGAAACTATAGAGCTAATAAAACATTTGTTGTTGTTTTAGGACAACAACTTTGTAGGGAGATGTGTATGGAATTTTTTTTGCTTTGTAGTGAGGCTCTGCTATAACAAAAACTAAAAACATCTGGTATGAGCTTTGGATTTGGGCAGCAGGCAGATGTTAGAAGAACCTTTAAGAAATTATTAGCAGAAGCTTGATGGACCTTGAGAAATCTGTTGTAAAACTTTAGAGGAAAGTGAGGAAAACTTTATTGAAAACTGAAGGAAAGGAAGACTTTGTTAGATGGTGGTAGAAAGTTTAGCAAAATGATCACCTATAGTAATATGGAAAAGAGAAAATACAGCAAATGAATTGATGGATCTGGCTAAGAAGATTTGCAGGCAGAGTGTTGAAAAGAGCAGCCGGTAGCTGGTAGCTTTTTTTTTTTTTTTTTAAAGATGTGTGTGCTAAGATACAAATACAAAGAAGAGCCAAATATAACTATTCAACTTTTAATAAAATGTAGAAAAAGTATTGAGATGCCAGGGCACCGTATTTGAAAGTAAAGCTGTTTTGTATTTCTAGCTTCAGCAGATAGCCCAAACAAACAAGCAAAAGCAACTAAAACAAAACTAAACAACAACAATTCAAATTTAGTAACAATTTTAGGGCAAAATCAAATAATCCTCCTGGTATCCTTTCTTAAGACCTCAGAAAGATGTCCAGTAGGTGACTCACAGATCTTTCAAACAGACAATATGTCTTCTAAGGATCTTAAGTATATCCCTCACAGACACTTGTGCTAAATAGTAGGACTTTTAAAAATCTTAGGTTTTTTTTTTTTTTTTTTACAACAGTAACCTCACAGGAGACCCAAAGTAGAGAAGATTTACCTTAGAGATTTTATAGTTTTTGTTTAATGGAGTGGATTATACATTAATGTACCAAAGTCCTACAAAAATTTATAAGACATTGTATTGGCTTGAACTGCAATGGACAACAATAGGCAAAAGGAAAAAAAGCTTTTTGTTTCTTCAAATATGGGTGGGAAGGAGACTGAGAAACCTGAAAATAGGTCAATTTTTCTGGAAAAGTGAAAATGACTTAGAGGGTGTAGCTAAGAGCATAGGGGATGAAGCCAAGAGCTACAGAGAATCATTCCTTCAAATTTGGACTGAGTCTTAAGCAAGTATCACTTGGATTTCAGAATTACTATGGACCAGAGATTACTCTGTGCTTCTCTTTCCCTCCTTTATTAATTGGAGTGTCTATAATGGTTATCCTATGCTGGCCTCACCATTTTATATTAAGTTTGTGAGATAGACAACTTGTCACTCTATTGCATAAGTCTTTAGGTTAAGAGGAGCTGTAAAAAATCTGGTTTTGTTTGATTTAGTTCATTTCTTTTCTTGGTTTCCTCTATACATCACAGATGAGTCAAATCATTTGCTATCTTTCTTCTTCTGGCTTATCTTGCTAAGCATAACTCCCTTGGAAACATGCTATTGCAAATGGCAGGATATCAAGTCTTTGATAGTTGAATAGTGTTCTATTATGTATATATACCACATTTTTTTTATTTACTCATCTGTCAATGGCCACTTGAGGTTGTGTCCAGCTCTTGGCTATTGTAAATAATGCTACAATCAAAGTGGCATTGAATCTATCTCTGGCAACTAGTGTTGCTATGTTTTTAGGATAAATACCCAGCAGTAGGATAACTGGGTCATATGGAATTTCCATTCTCTATATTTGAGGAATCTTCACACTGATTTCCATAATGGTTACACCATTTTTTATTCCCACTAACAGTAACTAAGAGTTCCCTTTCTTCGTATCCTCTCCAAAACTTGTTTCCATACATTTGGATAATAGTCATTCTTACAGGTGTGAGGTGATGGATCATTTTTGTCCCAATTTAACTTTTCCTAATAAGACAAGTAGAACATCTTTTCATGTGCCTGTTGACCATCTGTATATCTTTTGTGGATACAAACTTAGTAAGATCTTCTGCCTAATTTTTAACTGGGTTATTTGCTTTTCTAATATTAAATTTTGTGAGTTCTTTATGTGTTTTGGATATTTGCCCTTTGCACAAAGTACAATGTGCAGGAGGTTCTCTTTTCTATAGATTTATGTTTTGAGGTTGCCTTAAGGCTTACATAAAGGTATATATATATATATATATATATATATATATATATATATATATATATTTATAGCCTGTTTAATTGTGTTTAACTTAAAAGCAAGTTAGTCTTGAGCTCATTCTGACAGTTCACATCTTACACTCCTCCATTCAATCTTTTATGTTTTTGATGTCCTGCTGCTTCTAAGTGAGGTTTCTTTGCATTTTATAAAACTTATTATAGTATTTCTTGTAAGGTTGGTTTCATGGTGATAAATTCCTTTAACATTTGTTTGTCTGAAAATCTCTTATCATTCCTTCAATTCAAAGTGATAATCTAGCAGGGTAGAGTATTTTTGGTTGGAAGTCCTTTTCTTTCAATAACTTAAATATATCATGCCATTTCCTTCTGTAAAATTTCAACTGAGAAATGATGATGTGGGTAGTGTAGGTCCATTCGGGTTTCTTTAGTCTGGAACTATTTGAGATTCCTGGGTTTGGAGGTCTTCCTTCCTTAGGTTAGAGAAATTGTCAGCTATTATTCCTTCAAATGTGGTTCTGCCCTTCTCTCTTCTCCTTTGGGAGCCCTATGATAATTAATCTTATTATGATGTAAAAATGTTATCCCACAATAATCTTACACTATGACATTAATCTTATTATGATGTAAAAATGTTATCCCACAATAATCTCACACTATGACATTAATCTTATTATGATGTAAAAATGTTATCCCATAATCTCACATGCTGTAGCTGTCTTTGTTTCCTTTAATTCTTTTTTCTCTTTAATGGTGTACTTGGGTGCATTCCACTGCCTTATCTTGCATTTTGCTGATTTGACTTGAAACATTTTCCAGTCTACTATTGAGCCTCTCTGTTGTGTTTCAGTGAAGCTATTGTGTTCTTTATTTCCATGAATTCTGTTTGGAACTGCTTCATATTTTTTCTCTTTGTGGTAGCTTTCTTTTGTTCCTCTATTGTTTTCCTGATTTCTGTACCATTAAATCATTGTTTTAAAGCCTCTATTTGGTAGTTTATTTAATTCTGTTGTATTCAACTTTCACTGTGGAGGGCTGTTTTTTTTTTTTTTTTTTTTCATTTTACGTATATTTCTCTGTCTCTTTGCTCTGCTTGGTATTCTGTGTTTATTTCTGTGGGGTAGGTTTCACTGGTGTAAAGACCTTGTGTTAGGGTATCAAGTTGCACAATATGGTCCTGGACATGGTCTGGAATAAGGGACTTCCTTTAGTCGTGTGATCTCAGCACTTATCAGGATTGTTGAACCTTTAGAGCCTGCGCTCTGCCAAGGCCTGAGAGCCCAGCTTACCAGGCTGAAGTTGGGTTATAAAAGGCAGAGGTTTTCTCCAGTCATCGGCATGAACTCTAAGACACAAGAAAAGAAATGTAAGAGTCATGTGCCCAGTCTGCAAACAGGCAATAGTCACAAGAGAAGCCACAAGACAGCTGGTTCTACTTCTAGGAAAACACAATCTCTGTGAGGATCCTTCAGTCCTCCAGAGGAGCAGCAGCCCCAGCAGAGGGCAATAAATAAGTTCTGTGATCTGGAGTGGAAGTTTTGGTAAGTATCAAGCAGATAGTGAAGCTGTTTAGCTGTAGTCCCCGGCTGGTGGGAATGGCCATTTTGATAGAACCATTTCAATTATTGTCCCTTTGAGAGGAGTAAATGAAATGCTCCTTGCCAGGATCTAGCTAACTATCCACACAAGTGCTTCTGATCTGGATGTGTGTCTGTGGAAGCCTGCAGAAAATCAGTTATGAGCACCAATAGCTTAGCACAAATGTTTTATTGGTAGAAGAGGTAGACTTTTTGCTCTGAGGGTTTCTTTCAGTAGTGGCCTCCAATGCACTTACCATGTGATGGCAGTGTCTTTATTCAGAAGGACACTTTCCCTCTTTTTAAAACCCATTCTTAGGTTTTTGGTTAAGAAACTGAAGACCAGATATGGGGCACTTCTGAGAGGTCAAGTCCTTCAGCTCTGGGGGAGTCGGTATCAATAGTCTTTCCCCTCAGTCTGGGGTCTCCAGACTGGATGGTGTGACGTTGAGACAGATTGGCTTCTCTTACTGTTTATGAAGGTGTGTGTCCCCTCTCTTTTTGGATGTTAGTCCCATTTCTTATTACAGGTTGTAGTGGCTAAATAGGTGTTTATTTTTGTCTGTGTTGCAGGCAGCAGGTGAGCTCTATGTCTTAGCAGTCTGCTCTCTTGGAGCTAGAAACTGTGTGATGTTTTTAAAACGTGTCTGCAAATATTTTGGCATCTGTCAAGTGGTTAGTCCATGCTCCTTCTTCTTGAAACTGGGTGTGCTTTTGAAACTGTTTTAACTGATAGAGTAGGGCAGTGGGATGCTGTGTGATTTCCAAGGCTAGATGATAAAAGGTAATGCAATTTCTGCCTTGTTTGTTGAAACATTTGCAAAAGAGGCCTGTGCTGACAGGTAAATAGTCTGAATGCCCTGAGGCCATCATGCTCTGAGGAAACCTAGCTGACCTACCAGTAGAGGTTATATAAAGGAGTCCCAAAGAATCCTCACTCCACACATCTCTTTCTTTCTCTTTATCTCCTGTCTGGATGCTTGCATATCTATTTATTGCTATCTCTGTATCTATGTTTCTACTGATTCACAGGAGCTAAGTTTTGGAATTATTTGTTATATAGTTATAGATAGAACCCTGGCTATGTGTACTTGATAAATATATAACTTCTTACATTTCCAAATAGGGAAATAACATTACTTTATTTGTTCATTTATTCCTTGATTTATATTAGATGCCTTGTAAGCAACTTGCTGAATGGTTGAATTTAAGGAGAAAACTGAGTCATAGAGAGATTAAACTATTTCCCTAAGGTCACAAGGCAAGCAAGGTTACAGCAGATTTGAAACAACTCCCAAATATTTCATTAAAGTTTCATTCATTCAACAAATATATTCTGTATCAAGTTGGTGCTAGGCACAGACAGGTTATAATGGTGAACAAAACAGTAATAGTTCCTGTTGTAACAGATCTTAGATTTGAATGAGAAACTGACAATGAACAAGAAACAATTGTACATTCATAAATTTGGAGAAGATTTATATGTCAATACCATGATATATTACAACAGGGAGCAATTATTTTAGAGAAGCTATTCAGGAAGTTCTTTTCAAGGAAAAGGTATTTGCACTAGACACTGAAGGTTGAGAAGTGGTCAACTATGCAAGAAGGGACACCAAGGATTTCTTTTTGAGAGGATGTGTGTGAAGTCTTCACATAATATCTTGGCATGTTGCTTTACTTTCCTCAGCCTCTGATGAGTAGAAGTGGCAGTGAAAAATCTTTGTGTGGGCACCCTGAGAATGTTTCTTTAACCTTTGCAAGTTTGTCATTTCTGTTGTTTAACCTCATTCCAGATACAACATGGGAAGGCACATATTAGGTCTACAATGCATTACTGCTTATCAAGTTGAAGACATATTTTGAAATAAAATAATCAACAGAGACACACATACAGAAAAAAATCACAGGACTGATAAATATTATGGTGTTTAAAATATACCTAATGGGGATTTTCTAAGTAGCAAAACTGACTCTTATGTCCAGGAATAGGACTTTGTAAGGTACAAGGCTGCCTTACACAGTGGGGCTGTCTCATTACATTTCTAATATTTAAGTGCCTGAACTAATCAGCTCCAAATAGAGTTGGGGGAGGGGAGAGGTGGAAAGAGAGAGAGAGAGAGAGAGAGAGAGAGAGAGAGAGAGAGAGAGAGAGAGATCAGTTAATGATCTCAGTGAGAATTATGAGTGCTGCTATAGCAGAGAATTTCTGGACAAAGTCAATAGTCATAGTTACAAAGTTCTCATCTGTCACATAAGTATTTGTTTTGGTTAAATTCTTAGAAACTCCCTCTCTCAGTGATTTAAAGAGCATGTGTTACTGCACTTGGACTCAGAATGTATCATGGCTAAGTTGAAATGGAATTTCACGTCATTAATGGAATCATTTTCCCCTTGTAGTTTCTAAATTATTCCAGGTACGCTGAAGACATCAGCTGAGGTGAACTGTAGGACTTCCAGAAATGCCAGAGGAGGTGATACTGAACAACAGATCTGAAGGAAATGCTGTAATTTGGGAAGAGATAACACATTTCTTTTCATGCTTTATCATCCAAATATTCTTTTGATATAAGCAGTTTTTCTTATACTATCATTGTTCATCTGTCTCTCGTTATTTTTTTAGAGGAAAATATGGTTCAAGGTCATTTGGGTTCTATTGTGTGTTTACTCTATTTGTGTCCTTGTTTTCTTCTCTAAAAACTTTACAGGTAAACTTTTCTTCTTCTTTCACACTTTCTATTACACATTTGCTGTATAACCAGGCCCTGGACTCAGAGAAGACTGAGGAAAGTGTGGATTCTACTCACCCCAAAGACTCAGGCCAACACAGACATATTTGGTAACTATCTGAGCAAGGCATTGCCTCCTTGGTGCTGGGGATCTAGAATTTGTGAGTCCCTGGAAGAACTCACCATTCAGTGCAATTACCTATAAATGTATGCATAGATTTGTACAGTAAAGAATTAATTATAGTATTAGTTTATAAATATAAGAAATGCAGAGAAAATGGACTAGGGATGGGTTGCTCAGAAGTGGGGATATATTGAATATTCTTTTGAAGAACAATTTGTAGTTTATGAAGTGGATCAATAGGACATTCCAGGTAAAGAGATTTATTGGCTCATTAATTTATCCATTTGTTTTTTTATTCATTCACTTATTCATTCATAGAACACCTATATATGCTAAAAATATGCTAGGTAGTTGTATAACAAAGTGAATAAGAAGGATTCTTTTCCTTCAGGAGCTCACAAAAGATATTGTAACAAATACCTGAACTATTTTTAAGTGCTATGATAGAAAGCTATACATGAAAGAGCAGGGGTGCGTGGGGGCAGTTAATTCTTCCTGGGGGAAGCTACAGGAACATTTATTAAGGGGTTGATGCTAGAAAAGAATTTTAATAGTCAGTGAGTGTTTACCAAGCTTATATAAAAGGTGTGAAGGAGAGAAAAATCCCAGCAGAGCAGAAGATGTACAAACGCAGAGATTTGAAATTGCCTCTCACATTTTACAGTACTGCAAGATTTCAGCTGCTTGGAGCTTCAGAGATATATGATGAAACACAGGGATGGAAAAGCCCTGAGAGGTGGAGGGTGGGGACATTTTGTAAGCACCATACTCTGGCAGAAGGATGTCTTTTAAAGACCACAGGTGATCTGGCCTATCTGGGGAAAAGGGAAGGAGAAGACAGTAGAGAGGAGGGAACAGTCACAACAGAAAGGCCTGGAATGCTGATATAAAGCAAACAGAAATTTTCCCTATCAGTGACGTGGAGTCAGAATGGATTAAGAAAATAGTTGTTTTAAAAAACAAATCCTTGAACATTAGCAGTAGAACTGAGATTGCCAGTGGGACATGGGGCGAGGGATAGGGGCAAGTAGTGGAGGGTCCAGGGGAGAGCGGGAAAGGACATTTGGTAATCTGGTTGTGGGCAGGGTGTGCTGCCATATATTTGGGGGAATGGTAAACTACACATATGGGTTTATGTTGTTTTGGAAATCAAAGTAACCTCAATAAATATTACATCAAAAAGAAAAAAGTTATTTTAAATAATTATTTGTGAGCTTAAAAAAATTTTTTTTAAGGGAAAGGTGCAGGCAGGAATGAAGATGAGTAGGCACGCAGGCAGGCAGGAGGAGGGAGGAGGAAGAAGCATTTTTATTTTATTTTCATTTAGCTGTTCACATTTGTATTCTCCCCAGACGTGGGATTTGAATCCAGGGTTATGCGGCCTGTGCTCCTTTGGAGGCAATTGACCTACTCACTACTCTACCAGAGCATGCCATAAACTTTTTTTTTTTTTTTTGCAAATAGCAAAATTTGCTTTTCTGAGTGTACAGTTCTATGAATTTTGACAAATGTTCATGGTCATATACCAACCCTCACGGACAAATGTTGACTAGTTCCATAACCACCAAAGAGTCCCTTAGGCTGTCGTTTGGAGTCTGCTCTACCTCCACTTCAGGCAACTAGTCATCTATTTTCTATTCCTGTACATTTGCCTTTCCCAGAATCTCATATAATGGAATTATCAAATATACGTCTTTTGAGTCTGCTTCTTTCACTTAGCATAATGCATTTAAGAGTCATCCATTTGATGCATGTATGGGTAGTACGTTCTCTATATTGTTGGGTGGTTTACCATTGTATATATCAACTGCAGATCACTGATGTATTTAATAGTGGGAGGGCACTGAGTTACTTTCACTTACTGGTGGTTCTGAGTAGAGCTGCTATGAACAGTCAGGTATAGGTTTCTGTATGAACTTAAGTTTTCATTCCTCTTTGGGTAAATACCTAGAAGAAGAATTACTGGGTCATGTGGACAGCATATATTTAACTTCACAAGGAAACTGCTCAACTTTTCTGAAGTTCCTGTAACCCTTCATTTGTGTTGGGAGTGTATGAAAAGGGTTCTGACTACTCTATCCTTGCTACCTGTTGCTATTGTCAATTAAAAACATTTTTTTTTAGTCATTACCGTAGTTATGAAATGGTATCTCACTACAGTTTTATTTTACATTTATCAAATGACTAGTGATGTTGAATATTGTTTTTATGTGCTTTTAATCAGTTATCTTTTGCTATCCATATAGCTCTTTAATGATGTATTCAAATCTGTTGCCCAGTTAATTTTATTAGGTTATTTTTTTTTTTATTGAGTTCTTTATCTCTCTGCTGGATATAAATCCTTCATCTTCTATGTTTTTTATAATTGTTTTCTTCTGGGTATGACTTTTTGTCTTTCAACAATATCTTCAAAAGAGCAGAAGTTTTTCATTTTGCTGAATCTAGTTTATCTTTTCTTATGACATTTGGCATATTTTCTAATAAATGTTGGTCTAAGCAAGGCTGCAAATACTTTTGTCTACATTTTCCTTTAGAAAATTTATAGTTTAGGTTTTACACTAGGTCTATAATCCATTGTGAATTTATTTTTGTACAAGGTGAGAGACATGGGTAAGTATTCATTTTTTCCTTTTTTTGATTAAGAAGACTTTTTTTTCTAGAGAAGTTTTAGGATCATAGTAAAATTGAGAGGACGGTACTGAGATTTCCCATATACTCTTTACCTCCCCACATATGCATAGAGCTGCCTTCCTCATCTTCTAGCTCCCCTCTCTATTATCAACATCCTCCATCAGAGTGGCACATTTATCACCGCTGATGAATCTATATCATAATCACTCAACGTCCATTGTTCACATTAGGGTTCACTCTTGGTGCTACACTTTCCATGGGTTTAGACAAATACGTAATGACATATACCTCTTATTCTAGTATATTCTCCTGTTGTTCTACTGCCCTAAAATCCTCTGTGCTTCACCTGTTTTCCTCAACTCTACCCTGCCTAATTCTTTACAATCACTGATCTCATTTGCTTTCTCCATAGCTTTGTATTTTTTTATAATGAT
This sequence comes from Solenodon paradoxus, assembly GCA_004363575.1. Classification (NCBI taxonomy): domain Eukaryota; kingdom Metazoa; phylum Chordata; class Mammalia; order Eulipotyphla; family Solenodontidae; genus Solenodon; species Solenodon paradoxus. The sequence goes on from RJWH01004379.1 coordinate 57,322, forward strand.
TTGTAGCTGAAATTATACAAAATGCATCCTTTTCATACTGGCCTCTTTCACTCTGTGATACGCATTTAAGTTTCTGCTATGTCTTTTCATAGCTTGATAGGTAACTAACTTCTTTTTAGCACTGAAAAGTATTCCCTGTGTGCAACTCCACTTTATTTATCCATTTACCTACTGATGTGCATCTTGGTTGCTTCCGAGTTTTGACTAGTATGAATAAAGCTACAATAAACATAGGGTTCATTTATTTTCTTTCAAAGTTGCATTTTGGGAAACTTGCTCTAGGAACAATGCTGAGAACATTTTGGAGAGAAAAGAAAGATAATAGTTTGAATGTTTCTCGATTAGTTTGTCTTTTGTTTTCTAGGACATAACAAGTAGGTGCATGAGAAAAGCATTTCCAACATAGTGAGTGCTAGCATACATGAAGCAATTAAATTGATTGTAATCAGAATGTGATAATTTTAAGAATATACCGATTAGTCCATTGTATATTTGACTCAGTGATTTTGCCACAGATGTAGCCTGAACTCTTATTTTGACCTAGTATTTGACTTCTTCTTAAATATTTAGTGGACATAAGAAACTTCAAACAAAGAATATTTTCTTTTATCTTCTTTTATGTTCTATGATTACGTGTCTGGTTGCAATGATTAACATTGTGTTTTGTTAATACTCATGGTGTGACGGTATTGAGAAGATGGTTTTACTCTATTATAGATTAAAAAATCCTGGTTTTAAGGTAATCTGCGTGCTAGATTATGAAAGAGCAAATCTCAGACTATTTGCTTGTTCTGTACAAAGCAAACACAGTGCATAAGAAAATGGGGTTATTTCCTTTTGTTCATTTTGAAGTTATATTTTCAGTGACTAGTCTATGTGTTTCTTGATTTGCATTTAAATTGATTTAGAAACTATCAAGTGGGAGATGCAATTAAGGAATAGAAGTTTAGGCTGTGGAATCTGATCACTCAGGTTCAAATCCCAGTTTCAGTAACTGTGTGACACCAGGAATTAAATGTTATGACTTCCTTTCTTCTTTTGTAAAATGAGAAAAATAGTGATAGTACTTATATATGGGAACTTTTGTGAACATTAATTGAAATGATACCTTAAAATGCTTAATTAAGATGATATCTACTATGCAATCAATAAATATGAGCAGATACAAACATTAACAAAATCAAAAGTCTACTTGAAAGCATAAAGTAGGAATATAATGATGCCAAAATAGTAAATGACCTGCTTGTATAAGGAGTTTGCAATCTATTTGGAGAGGCAGATATGTAAAGAGCTATCACTTAACTTTATCAATCAGATGAAATAAATGTGTTTGCTTACAAGATGAGATGAAGCTAGTATGATTAACCTCAGAGTAGACAAGAGGACTTTCAGCTAAGGGTGGCATTTAAATTGAATCTTGGAATCCAATTCAAGGTGCCATAAATGGAGGAGCAGAGAATGACTGATAGGTGAGACATGTTTGGAGAAGGATTCCCTTTAGCGTCAGAGGAAGAAGACAGGGTGAAAGAAATGATGGAAAATGGAAGTAAAGAGCAGATGACTTTGGGATTTCAAGGAGGAGAGGGTGGACTTTGTTTTACTTATTCACAATGTTATATAACTTTTTCACATCAGCATTGTGAAAAAACCAGCCTGCATGAGAATTCACACAAAGTTTTATTTCCCTTCCTTTGGGGGAAAACCCCCTCAAACAACAAACAGCCCTCGTAAATCATTAATGGTCTACTTTTAAAAAGGAGATTATAGTCTTGAGAGTTACTGTTTTTCTGTTCAGCAGTGAAATAAAAACAAACATTGAATTATGTGAAATATGAATTGGTCTCTGTGTTTCAGTACCTATCTGAGTGAGATTTATAAATACTGATATGATATAAATGATCATTGTTCAGTTTCTTTAGTTAAGGAACATTTAATAGCAAAGCAAGAATAATACTAAAGGAAAAAGTTTTAAGAAAAAATGGTGGTAGTCTGGAAATCTTGTGGTAATTCTTGTATTTTTCTTTGTTCATTGATTTGAACCAGTATTTGAAGATTTTTGGTTTTCTGCCTACTCTGCCAATTCTCAGAACACTTGAGGAATGGAGAATTTATTTGTCCATTTATTAGTCCCTAAAAACATTTTAAGGTTAGTAGTGAGATCTTAAATTATTTAGCAATTTTTCATTGAGGTAGAACTCATATTTAGAGAATTAATTTCCAAGAAAGTTTCTAAAAATGACACATAACTGCTTTCCTCAAAAATTTAATCTGATGTTTCACATTCTAGATTAGGCAAGATAGTTACAGGAAAACTTGTCCAAAGAATTAAACATGAAAACCAACTCTTAGAGTTCCAACATATTTGATTCTCTTAGAGAAGTTTACTCATATCTCAACTGGAAATCAAAATGTCAATGGCATTTTCAAGTCATTAACGAGAAGGAAATAGAACTAAAATCTTCTCTCCTCACAAGCTTTGCAGCACAGGTTTGGAAGCTTCATGATTTTACCATTAGCACTGATCCAATCTCTCCCCTGTATGAGAGTCAGCATTTTCTTTCAGAGTAGTTTTCTACTGTAACATTTTTCCAGGTTTACTTTCCATAGATTTTTCAGATTCATAAAAACTATAACTTAACCTGTGTTCCATTTTCTTAGTGCTCTCATAAATGACTTAGGTAGGTAGATGTAGTAGTGTATTCTTTGGATATGCAGGAGATTTTAAAGTATTTTCTAAAGATGGCTATCTCCCACCGCACGTTCCCTTCTTGCCATGCGCTTTTGACCTTTTCCCCAAGAATGACAGGATAAGACTTCCGAGGGTAGATCAAACAATGGGATATGCTTCTGTCTTACCTTTTTGAGAAGTTTACCCTTGGAATCCAACCTCAAAGTTGTGAGGAAGCTCCTCTACTCCCACATCACATACAGCTGGACAGCTTACCTGAGGTCACAGCTGACAGTCAGCATTAACAGAATCAAATGTAATGATGGTAATTATAACCATCTCAAAATTGTATCCCTAGCTTTTGTGTAGGAATTTGGCTGTTTTTAAGTTTGTTTCCACTTTCCTAAGAATGAAAAGTGAGCCTCTTTATTTCCCTGAATGTCTTTAAAGTGCAATCCCAGTGAATTGTGTTTATTGTTACTTTCTCTGATATCCCATATTTCAGAACCAGTGGTGGGCAGAAAGCAGATGCTCTGTGGATAATTTGGGAAGAGAAAAGAGGACATATTTTTTTCTATTTGGAGTTTTATAAGATAGTTTGGACAACTAACTTTTGCTGAACTCAGCTGTTTCAGTTCTATGGCTTTTCTTCTCATCTGTTCAAGAAGAAGGAGAAGGTTCTCTCTCAACCCTAGGTCATTGTACAAGTGATTTATTCTACCACTAGTGACTCCCTTCACTCTTTAGCCTTCAAAGTCTAGCAGAAATTCTCCCTTCTTAATGAAACTTTCATGAGTTAGATGAAGCACTTAACACTTGTAGCACTTTGTTGGCATTTCTCTTAAAATTCTTAACACTGCCAATGCCTGTTTCCCTGATTAGGTTTTGATGCCATTCTTGGCAGGGTCACCATCTTGTTCTCCTTCATGACCCCTACTGTGGTTTCTTAGGAAATGCTTGTTGAATTCCATAAGGCAGCCTGGGGCAGTGCCAAAATTGTGCAATCGGAGTCAAGACGCTCAGCTCCTGGTCTCAGGGCTGAGCCAGGTCTGTTAATAAGCAGATTCTGAAAATGGCGTTGGAATTCTAGAATAATCTCTACCTTCCTGGGTCTCGTTTTGCTACTCTATAAAAATGGGAGGTTCAGAGCAGGTCGCTGCATCAGCTAGGCATGATCTGCAATAAAACCGGTGTCCAGAGGGTCTGACAGTTTTGGTTGTGTATCCTTGACTAGATACACAATTTATCAGATGTATCTGGTACCAGAAAAAAATATGGGTTATTGGATCCTCCAAGTAACTTTATGAGGCAGATATTATTATTACCTCCATTTTATAGATAAAGAAACTGAAGTTTAGAGAGACTAGAGTCACTGAACTACGTTGCTAAATTCTGGGACAGAGCTCAATCCCAGACTCTGAGTTCAGAATCCATATTTTCAACAGCATCCACCTCCTGTCTTTCTTTTGTTTTTTGCTCTTATTTTGGGGGATGCTTGTGTTTTTGGGAGCTGGTTACATGATTATTAAAAAAAACGTTGACTTTATTAGTCTTTGCAATTCCTATTACTTGTTCTTAGCAGGTAATGGGTATACACATAAGTATAATTAATCCTTTATATGAAGATAGAGCATGGAGACATGATTGGGCCATTGCATTTTTGAAAATTGTGACATACCACTTCAGAGTCATGCGACAATGTCATCATTTTATTCTTTCATAGATACCAGGGAAGATTTTGTTATATGATGGGATTTACTTTCTGAAGGAAATGTCTGGAGTGAATGGAAGGTTTGACGTTAAAAGATCACCAAAGACCAGGAAATGTAGTAAATTTCATGGAAACTCACTCAGAGTTCTCATTAGTGGTGCAGGAGATGATATTCTGTAATTGCACAGATAGGACAATGATAACCCACTTCCATTTGCAAAATGTTTCACCCCACGGAGTGATTAAGCAATTAGCATTTACTACATCCCAGACATCGTTCATGCTTTCATGTGAGAAACTCCCATCTACCCCTTCAACCCCCAGTCTCCCTCACATGGCATCATTTCTATCTGTATCTGTAATGCCTCTGCAGGCTGAATGGCTTTTGGCTCCTGCTGAGCATGACTGCCTTTCCCCTCAGGCTCTTCTAGCACCCAATTTCCTAGTGTTTGTTGGCAGAACTCCTTCGTGTTATATATTCTTTGTCTGAAGGTCAGTTCTGCTCTTCTCTATTTGTGCTCTTTCTACTGTGGCCCAATCTGGTGACTTTGACCTCTTTGAAAATATCTAAAAATCTCTGTTTCCTTTCCTTGTTTTTTGTAAAGTCAGGTCCATCTCTTAGATTCAACATCTTGAAATCATGTCCCTTTCTACAGGACTGTGGTCTTTTCCCATAGAGCTATCCTCTCCCCTCAGCCTCTTTCACCGCTAATCAGTAACAAAATCTGCTACAAAGCGGGAAAGTGATGTTCTCCTTCTCAGGAGGGTGTTAAATAGTGAGTCAGCTGTGACTAACCCTCTGCTGGGGGCCATAAGAAAGGAAGGATGCCAGTAGGGTGGGTGAGGGATGGGCATCAGCTGGTCAAAGGCTCTGGCTTCCCATGAGACATCTCACTGTTGGGAGCCTTGGACACAAGCAGTCACTGTCAGGACATTCATTGTGGCTATGAGAAAACTTGGAGACTTGGGCATGAAAGGCACTAGCATCTCAGGGCTTCAGTCTCACAAAGAGGAACCTACTCAGTGGTCAACATTTCTTCTTATGTTATCAGGAGCAGGGGCAACAAAGTGCCTCAATAAATGAGTGTATTTCCCAGCCTTCTTGGCAGGAGGTGTAACCACCTGTTTGTTTCAGGATATCTAAGTGAAGCTCTATGTGGGACGGATAGGAAGGCTGCTTAGAAGTAGGGAGGCAGCTGAGTGGGGAGGAGATACTTTCCTTCCTTCCTCCCTCCCTCCCTTTCTCCCTCTCTCCCTTCGTTCGTTCGTTCGTTCGTTCCTTCCTTCCTTCCTTCCTTCCCCAGCCAACTTGCACCCTGCAGTGCTCATGGGAGACTAGAAAGTATGCATATTGCGTTGGCTTTCTGTTGCTGTGTAGTAAATTGCCTCACATATTGTGGTTTAAGCAGCACAAATTATGGTCTTCGCGTTTCTGTAACTGGAGTCTGGGTACGGGCTAGCTGAACTTTGGATTCCAGGTGTCAGACAGCTGAAACCAAGAAGTCAGCTGGGCTGTGCCCTCATCTGGAGCTTGGGCTCCTCTGTCAAGATCGTTCAGGTGAGCAGAGTTCAATATCTTGCACTGTGGAAGTGAGGTCCTGTTTTTCTACGGTTGTCACTTGGGGGTGGTTCTGCAGGTGTTCAGGTTCTGCCCTGCTCAGCACAGATAGTTCGAGGAAATCACAGGTGGCAAGGACATGGCCTTTCCTACACTCAGGATGGGGTTCTGATGGCGGTGCGTGGGGCATGCTCCGGAGATACCGCACCCCTGGTGGAGAGGGGCTTTTTTATAGGGGTGTCAGCAGAGGGAGGGTGGTGAACCAGCAGGGACAGCCCAGTGGCCAGAACAAAGAACAATCAAGTGGGTAAGGACAGCAGAATTCCAGGGCAGCACATCTCGGGTACAATCAGAACAGGCGGGGACAATTGCCATCCCAGAAGGTCCATCTGCTACATTCAAGTCCATGCTCACCACTGGCCAGTCACTGAGCCCGCTTTCAAGTCTGGGCCTGGGTCATGGTCTCAAGCTGCCCCACAGGGGCTGTGCTCCGCTTCTAGGAGCCTGTCTGCTCCTTGCCACATGGATTTCTCACTCATTGCAGTCTTTTAAAGGTCAGATAGTGATTCTCAGAAACATTCGAAAGTCAGTTTTGAATCTTTCTCCAGGAAGAGTCTAGCGCTTGTTAGGCTTCAGCCCACCCAGGACAGTCTCCTTTTGGATTAAGTCAGAGTTAACGGATTTTTAATTAAATCTGCAAAATATCTTCTGCTTTGTCCTCCAAGAACTGTAATGAGGGTAATGAGATTTATTTATTTCACAGTGTAGCCTAGGCTTAAAGAAGGGGATGATTCCTATACCAGAGAGCAGGCATCATAGAGTCTGCTCACGTAAGATGGTGGAGCAGAAAGATGGAGAGAGACTGACTCTTAAAGACCGTGAAACCCCCCTGTCACCTGTATCCTGTCTTTTAAGAAGAATTTCTTTATATGCAAGACAGATCCGGGCTTTATAGAAGGAACTGCTCAGCCTCTTTTCCTAACAGCTGAAATCAATTCCTAACTGATTCATTGAGGGAGGTGGATAAAATATTTCTCAGATTTAGTCTTTTTCATTCTCTGGGGAAATTCTCTTTGGTATTTGAACACTGGCTGACACCGTATCTTGGAATTCAAAACTCTTTTGCAAGCCACACAGTGCTCTGCTCATCTGAGGCCTATACTTCTGTAGCTTTCATAAATCCCCAGCAGCCATTTTCTGCTGAGAGACAGTCAGAAGACTCAGCTCCGGACTGGTCTTCTTCATTGACTGTTTTTATAAACTTGACCAAGGCATGCCTGAGTGAATTTGCTCACCTGCCTTTGGCTGAGAGCACAGGACACATATGCCAAATAAAATTAAAGTGGTTTTTCTGCCTCTCTCATCCTGCTTGTCTGTTTCTGGTCACCTTCATTCCTACCTGCACCTTTTCTTAGAAAAAAAAAGAAAAAAAAAAAACGATCAAATTACTTCATATGCTTGAACTTGAATGCCTTAATTTAAAATAGGGTTAATATTTATATCTGCTTTGCCTACTGTGTAGGGTTGATGTGAGAAACAGACAAAAGAAATATGTGAGGCTTTTTCTGAGCACTTTAAATCCATGAACAAATAAATGTTAATGACATTCCCTGATCATTTCCTTCCTTCCGTCTTTCTCTACCTCCCTTTCTTCCTTCACCTGTTCATTCTACAAATGTTTACTGTGCACTATATGTTGAGCATTGAACTGGCGATGGGAATTCTAAGATTAGTAAGAGGATGTCCCTGCACTCATGAGGCTCATAGTTATGTGGGGAGACAGACACATGAAAGGTAGAGGCTGACATGTGCTGTGATAGAGGAATGTAGGCATTAGTTTGAAAGCCCCTAATGGAGACTTAAGGGATTAGGAAAATCTTTTTAGAGGCTGTGGCAAATAATAATCACATGAATAAAGATGACCAACTACCGCCCTATATAGAATATTGCATGTGATAGGAACTGTTCTAAGTATGTCATATGTACTATAAATAACCCTATACAAAGGTACAGTTATTATAGCCTCCGTTTAATAGATAAGGAAACTGAGGCACAGAATAATTCAGCAAATTTCCCGAAGTAACACCACCAGTAAGTGGTGGAGACAGGCTCCACATCCAGGCTGTCATAACTGTCATGCACTTAAGAAGGTGGAGCGGCAGTCCGAGCAGATGTCACAGAGACTTCCCTGGGGAACTGCAAATAGTTCATTAGGGTTTGAGAAAAGCACCAAAGGCTGAAGTTGGGTGAGACAGGTAAGATTACTAGGGCACGGAGAGGCAGGACAAGTCAGAATCTGGGGAGCACTGGTGTTCTACCAAGAAGCTTTTATGCTGCACAAGAAGGGAGGCCAGTTTAGAGTTTTAGCCAGGGCTGCACTTTATAAAGTTCTCTGTGGCACGAAGGACAATGTGTGGAGAGGGCAATGCTGGGCACAGGGAGAGTAGTAAGGAAATGCTGGTGTTGTGTTTAGGATAATGGCGGTGGGGCTGGAAACAAAGGAGTGGATAGGAGACATGTTAAAATATTAGGATAGATTGCTGGTGGTCAATTGCAAAGAAAGAATTAAAAGTAAAATGAGTGGTTGCAAGTGGGGAGCAGGTGCAAGGGGTCAACTATGTGGTGAAGAATGAACTGGCAGATGCTGATCAACTTAATGTATTAAGATGTTGATTTACAAGGACGTACACCTTAAACCTACATAATGTTGTGTTGTGATGTTCTTTTAATAAAATTAATAGAAAAGAATGATCAGTGATTTCTAGCACATGGTTTACCATGAGGAAGATAGGGCTCTATACAGAGATGGACAATACAAAAACAATTCGGGAGTTGGGAGGCTGTTACAATACTCCAGGTGAGGGATGATCGTAGTCTGGGAAAGTAGTGTTAGCATTGATGGTGAGCAGTGGCTAGACTGGATATATCCTGAAGATTTAGCCAGAAGGACTTACTAACATAATACAAGGAAGATGACATTTTTGTCTTGAACGATTATAAAACCTCTTTCTCAGAGAAGAAAAAATCTGGGTTTGGTTTTCTTGGTAAATTTCTTAGTTGCAAGTACAATTTTGAGTGCATTTCAAGCTCTCAGTAAAAACTATTCGAATTTAATTGAAAGATGTATAGCCCTCTAAATACATACTCTGTGGATGATTAAATAACTAATTTGTTGTTTCAAATATAACTTTTCCTCACTAAATCTCTCAAAGTAGCATCTCCATTCTGTCATCAAATGGGATGCAAATGCTGTAACTCACAGAATAAATACACCTTGATTGGGATTTTGGATGGAAGGGAGAGAGACATGTGGAGATTACCCTAGTGGGTGCCATATTGAAAACCCGGGGCGGTGGAGGAAGCTCCACTGAGGGATGCCTGACAAGATGGGATGAGAGCCTGGAATACAAGAAAGGAGAGCCAGATTATGAATTTTCCCCTAAAACATACCATCAGCATCCTGATATTATTTACTTTGACAACGTACATGCCTCTGTATGGCATATAAGGTATAAAGGTTTCACTGAATATGAACGTCTTGAATTACAAGAGTAAGGAAGATAATATTTTCTTCTTTTTTGAAAACAAATTATATTTTTTCCATAAGTAATAGATTTATTAAAATATCTACCTTGTGTGTTCACTCAGATTCACACCCACCTTTCCTTTGGACTCTGTATATTGCAAGTATCTTCTACAAACTATATTTCCCAGGCCCCTTTGCCTTAGGATTAGGCTCAGGCTATGTGACGCACTGGAGGATGTAAGCACAGTGTGGAAAAACAGGCTATTTCCTTTCTTTTCTACTTACTTCAAATGATATTCCAGAAGTGGTCTTGTCTTCTCTGATAAGACCCACAGATCCCACTGAGTGGCTCTGACAACTACCTATGATAATGGCACCTCCTCTCATTCTCCTCCCACATCTTGGTATTATTTCTTGATACTAATTGTCAGTTCACTGTTGCCTGTGTACCTTTCATAACTTTCAAAAGTTTCTCGTAAAGACTTTGTAGCTAATTTACCATATTAAATTCTTAATATTGAATACCTGGTGTGAGCTGTTTCCCTAGTTGGACCCTGATTGATAGATATGCATTTACTGTATAAATTAGAAAATTGAAGAGTATAAATAATCCCACTATCTAAAGATAAATATGGTTGACATTTTGATATATATCTTTCCAACTTATTTTTATAGGTATATATGCATATTTTTCTTTCACAACTTTGTAATCATATTGTATCTTTTACTTTGGAATCTTTTCCTGTTTCTCATTTACTGAAAACACTTGTCCAAATCATTAGGTATTCTTGTATTATATGATTTCTAAGTGGTTATTTGTATGATTTTAAATAGAGAGATTAGAAGTTATTTAGCCCGTCTACTACTGATGATTATTTAGATTATTTTCAATTTTTGCAATTATGATAATACTGTATGCCATTTTGGAGGATATATTTCTGGTTGTTTCCTTAGGATAGATTAAAAATGTACCTTCTCTGAGAGCAGGAGTTTTATTTGAATTGTTCACTGATGAATTCTCAGTATCCAGAGCAAGTTCCTGGTTGAGAGTCGGCATTCTTGGTGAGGTTGAGGTGGGGTGACTGTGTTAAGAGACTTGTATTGTCTAGACATACCATACATGTTGAAATACCTCCCTTTTAAGGACTGATTCATCACACAGAAAGCAGCCAGCTTAGAACTGGCCAGCTGCCTGATGAATTGTACATGATGGAGCCTCCAGGCTACCACAGCTGCTGGGGGTCATTCAGCTGGTGGGATTTGCCTTGTTGCAACTGTGAGCCAACTGGACCAAGAGGCCAGGGGTGAGTGGAGTCCTGTGAAGTCTGCTCCTGTTCCCCCAGGACATCTCCTGACTGCTCTACTGAAGCTGTTGTAACCACACGGTGCCAAGTTTCAGTCCCACACCAGCTGGACAAAGGCTGCAGTGTAGGTCCTTCTGGTCCCAGATCTTCCTGGTGGAGTGAAACTGAGAGTTTGAGAACTGAGATTTTCTTAATTTGAGGCTTTCAGATAGATCCACTAAAATATACTCTGTTAAGAGTTAAAACTGGTCTCAAAGAAAAGCTTGAGTAGATATTAATAGATAATTATAAAAATTATGTCTTTTCTGATAAAGGATGTGACTTTCTTTACTAAATTACCAGCTGACAAATTTAGATTAAGGTTTTTTTTTTTTTTTTTTTTGAAGGTAAAACACTCATAAATCTTAGGTCCAACATTCAACTTTGGTTTGTGTAGGCCCAAATAAATTACTGTTGTATCTCAATCTAAGTAACAATAATATGCTAATAAAATAAAACCATAAAAGCAAAGTGGAATATGGAGGAAAACCAGATTTTATGCAATGGCTTAAACTAGTTTGAGTATTTCTCTAATTATCTCCAGTCCTGGACACCTTGGTCACTGTTAATATTTTGGAGGATTTAAAGTACTGAAAAATACAATATTTATTTATTTATCATAACCTACATAATCAATGTCTGATGCTTAGGTAGGGAGTCACTTTAAAAGAGGGGATTGAGGTGATACTCATAACTCAGTAAACTTTAGTTAGGAGCCCAGGGCTGGGTTACCTGGCTTTTAATCCTGGATCAACAACTTACTCATGTGTGATCTTGGGGAATTGTTTTCCTCGGTTTTAGCTTCCTAGTCTGTACAAAGAGTGTAAGCTCCTACAGAGCTGTTGGGTTACCATTGGTAATGGATTCCACTATGTAGGATTCTGGACACCCCCTTTGCTATTCCCTAGGTTCTCTGCAATGTCATGACATCCTCCTGAGTGTAGTGAGGGTCCTGGGGCATTGTTACCCAGCCTGTTATTGGAGTATATCCTCCACATCTATAGGAATGTGTAGCTTCCACCTTTTTGTGACTTCCTTTCCTTATTCTTGGAATACGTGGCCCTGGAATACAGTCAGTTCACACACAGCTTGTCCCTTAGCTAAATACTGTGGGAGGTGGAGAATTATAGGAAGTGTTTTGATTTTCTGGGCCTAGGGATTTTTAAGACATCTGGACCAGGAAGAGATGGAACTTAGAGAAGAAAGCTGTCATGACTGTGAGATTCCCAGAGTCCATATCCCTGTAATTAATGGAAGCAGTGATAGCCCCTGAAAATGACCCTTAGCAACTGGACAATCTGACAGAATAGGGACTATCGACTCTCAGAAAATCCAGCCTTTCACTAAAATTCAGGGTACTTTGGACATTATGTCTTGAGAGCTAGTCTTTTAACTTCTGCTCTAACATTTTATTCATTTGTTCATTTAGACACTCTGTGTTTTAGGGTAGTCATGGAGACTTCATTACTTGTCCTATCAGACATCATGGTAAACTGAGCCAAACAACCTCTAGCTGGTAGTTCCTATTCTGGTTTTGTAATGAAAAAAAAAAAAGAGAGAGAAAAGTCAAATCTCCATTTTAATATTTTTAATGTCATATATTATCTTTCTAAATCTTTTCATTTTTAGACTCATCTCTTCCAGATCATTCAATATGCATATGGCATGATATCCCCACTCTTAGTCATTCTGATTACTTTACTTGGGAAGAATCTCAATGTGGGAATTTTGTTTTAAAAATGAAGTGCACACACTTATAAAATGCATATGTTCTTAATATTCTACATCTACTACTATAATCAAATATTATTTTAGCTTTTACGGGAAATTTTTTCAAATGAGCCATTATCCATCCAGGTTTCATCCACCTCATAGTTATACAAGTGACTTGGTAGAGCTACATGCAACTATTTACATGATTTTATTTTAAATAACTTCAGCTCAATTATACTCTGATGTAATTTTGAGTTTGTCAGTTAGAGTTATCTATAATGAATAAGAAAAAGCAAAGACAGTACATTCCAGCATTCCAGTACACATTTTGCTCTGAAATTAATACCCAACTAATAATAAATAGTCTTTGGCTTTTAGAGTCAACCAATTGACTCTTCCTATGAGTCAGAGCTTGGAGTTACCAAAATTTGAAGCGCTTCACAGAGTTGTCTTGGGGAAATTATAGAACCGCTCCAAACCTCTTTCATCAGCAGTGCAGTGGAGAACTATCACTCTACTAGAGTTGGAAATGAGGAATAAAGAAAATAAAATAATAAAATATGTAAAAGTCTGAACACAGTGCCAAGGACATGGTAAACATTTAATAAATGCCAGCTACTTAGTGTTAATCATTCTCTCCAACAAATATCACAAAATCTGAAATTTCACTACCATGGTTACAATATTTCCTGTTTTTGGTCTTCTGGAGTTTTCCTCAAAAAGTTTTTCTGGTGTTTTTCCTTTCAAAAAGAAGACTTCTTAAGGATTAATTGGCACTGGTCTGGAAATGAGCCTACAGACTTGTTTGAAGTAGCAACTGAGAGCAATTATGACTTCCTGCCGAGTACTACATTAACCTAGAGACAAATACAAATAATATCAATTTAGTTGTGGGGGAGAGGGAGAGCTAATCCGACTCTGTTAAGTGTCAACCTAGGAAGTCAGACAAGGGTTTCTAAAAATTTAATTAGATATGTGGTATGCTGAAATGGATGACTATATACCATAATTTTTATTAAATTAACTGCAGACTCTCAACACAATTTAGAGATTGCAGAACAGAGCTGGTGGCTGGTTGTCACCTTCACTTCGGCGCTTATCTAATAGTGTCACGATGATTCTGGAGTTTGGAGTCAGACGGCTCGGCCTCCACCATTTACCATTTTGAAATCTTGGGCTGAGTCAGTCTGGTCATCATTTAAATAGTATAAAGAACATAAGGTAGTTTGAGGATTGTGGAAGAAAGGGTACTTAAAGTGTTTATTATGGTTCCTAGTTCCTAGAAAAATACTCAATAAATGGCAGCCATGATTTTAATTATGCTAAGAGAAAATTTCACAGAGGAACTGCTCATACAACATTGCTCATTTGTAACTGAAAATTCTAATTGGTGCCTTTTCCAGAACACTTGCTTTTTTTCTGGTCAAGGGTATAACACTGTGACTGATAAAAAGAGAGTGCTTTCTATCAGAGGTCTGCAGGCTTCCTTGCACTGGAATTCAGATTATTAGCTGCCTGGCTAACTCCTGGAGTCAGGAAAACATGTCTCGTGCATGACACCGTTGTCAAGCAGAGGAGACAGATGTTTCTTTGCTTCCCCTCTCTGGGAGTTAATAGCTCCTGAAGGTTAGCCCTTATGACTCATTAAGCCGTGTCCGCCTGGGGGTCAGTGCTGGCGAGTCTGTGTTAACCCCAGCAAGCAGCCATCACTAGGGCTTTACAAAGGGAGATGTCGTCTTTGAGAGAAAGACAGGTGATACAACACACGCCAGCCTCAGATGACTATGGTTCCCTAGAGACGAGAAAAAATACGTGTTTTCTTAAAGGATTAGAAAAGAAAAACCCTTGCTTTTTTCTTTGTGGCTTATTAGTGGGAGATCTCAGGATTCTATTCCTTGTTCTCTCTCTGTATTTAACCTCTCTGTTTGTTATAGAGAAATAGGTCTGTAGTTAGGATGACCCTAGAGGCTGGGCTATAGTCGTCACCACTGGGACAGTAATAAAACCCATTGGGACAGGAGGAAAATCTGATGTTATTCTCTTTTTCAATGAAGCATTTGAAACAATGAGTTTTCTTTTCTTCTTTTTCTCTGGTGTCCCATGTAAGCAGCAATGGGAATGGAAATGATTCCGTATGTAGTCCCCAACTGAATTATCCTAAATCCATTTTATTGTGCTTCAATTCTTTATTGAGCCTGGAGGCACCCGATTCTTCACTGGTAGTTCCCCAGGTGCAGGTGCAGGTTACTCTTCCTCTCTGTGACTCTGGATTCCACGTTGCTTTGGGGATTGGTGAGCACGATGGGGAGGAAGCAGATTGTCCTCGTCAGAAGAGATTATTTACTGAGTGATTGTAGATGGTCCCTACAAAAGTTCCCAAGACATTTTCTTAGTTAATGCAGGCTTCTGGTGAGCAACTGTTAGTAGGTGTCAGAAATCAGCTCTGCAATAAACTATTCCAGAAGTTTTAAAACATAAGCTTGATGATAACGAATGTCCATTTTAAATGATCTTCTCTAATAATATACCTGAACCTGTAGACTTCAATTCATTCAAACAGAATAGGTACTCTCTCCCTTGGGCTTCTAGTCTGTCTTATGCTATTAAATCTGTACTGTCCAACATGGGAGTCATTAGCTACCATACAGATATAGAACACTGCCCTCACCACAGAAAGCTCTATTGGACAGTGCTGTGTTAGATGGTCTAAAGACTACGACCACCCTCTGGTGACTGGTCTCCATCAGTAGAAGTCAGGAGAGTGCTATGGAATTCTTCAGGTCTCTATAAAGACACCACCGCCACCCCGCCCCGGCCCCCGAGCCCCCTGCCAAACTGCTATCTTTTCTACCTCGTCTGCCGCCTTGAGTTACCAGGATCACTGTCCTCATGCTGCTTGTCATGAAGCCCAGGACTGCCCTGCCATTATTTCTATACTCACCTTGTCCTATGAGTCAACCTCAGTTCCTTAAAGAATTTCATTGGCCCCTTGAGATTTGCAGTCAATTGTCAGTATAACCCTCATATCCTCAAGGCTCCACTAACTTCTCTCTTTACCTCTTTGCTCTCCCCTGCAGCTCTCTCAAGAGGTTGTTTTCTCTGTCTTCCTTGTACTGCTGGAACTGAAGGGGAGGTCACTGAACTCTTTCGCTTCTCATTTATGCCTCTAGGCCACACACCCTCTCTCCTTAGCAAAACCACTCAGCTGTAAGTCTCCTCTCACCAGTGTAATTCAACTAAGAGTCCCCACTCCCTCATTGCAGTCAGTTAAACACCTTGAATCACTCTGCCTGAATTTTTAAAGAACTTAGCTTATGCTTAACTGCCATCCCCTCATTATTCTTTGTCTTAATTATTGGCAAGGTAAATATACCTGTAAAAGATTCTTGACTTTCTCTTCTCCGTATATCTTGTCCTCAGTCCTGTCTCAGCAACTGCCTCTCATAGTCAGTAATCATGCTTTTCTTACCCTTGGGTTGAACCTTGCCAGCATCTAAATTCAACATTCAGTTCTCTTATTTTTTTCACCTTTATAGCCTGTTTCTGTAGCAGCCTGACTCTACAGTCTTTTAACCCCATCAGGGTCCTCAATCTACTGTTGCCACTCGTCAGACACCAAAGGCAACCCTTCTGGGCGGATAGCTTAGAAAGAGGTGTCTTCTTTGGGTGATGTAGCCCCATGCCAGGGCTCATGGCGTGGGACACAGATGAGAGAGCAGCCCCACTTAGTTCTTTCAGCTGAGCACTTCGGTGCATGCACACACTTCACAAGTGCACACAAGTGCCCTGCTTAATTCATTCATCTATCCTGTTTTATCTGTTCCCCCCATGGTCTCAGGTCTGTCTTTACCCAGCTTAAATGACACGATCAATCATTGTTATCACCCCACTCCTTTGCCAGCTCTTCGCTTTACTATACTCTTGGCTAAACTAGAATCCTGGTCAAATCCAACTAATTTCTTTTCCATGCCCATCACTCTGCTATTAACACAGCTAAGGAAAAACATTTAATTTTGCTGCTTGTTCTCACTTCAAATTCACCAACACTAACCTCAAAAGGGACATCTATCTGTGCATCAATTGTACTGGATCTTCCTAGAAAACACCTTTTCTTTTCTCTTTTTTAAAACTGATCTGTTTTCAGCTTGTTCACCCCAACCCTGAGTCGCAAACCCAGGTCCTTGGGCTTTACATGGTCCAGGTCATAGCCACCGGCTCAGCGCCTGATCCACCAGGGCACGCCCTGGATAAACGCTTTCAGTTTCTTCCTTTGCTTCCAAACTTTAACACCTCTTCCTTCACTCAGTTTTATTGAACCACTGACCTTGCTTTCCACTTCACTGAGGAAACTCAAGCCACAGGAAGATTACTTCTACAAGTTCCTCCCGGCACTCTGACCCTTCCACCTGCATCTCTGTCCCTGTGTTGTGCCTTCTCTGCCAAGCTACTCCCTCCACTTGGGCACTGGGGTTCAGTGTGCTGCCTGCTCAGGGACACTGCTATAGGAATTCTTTCTGCTCTGTTTTGTCACCAATTACTGCCTTTCCAGGGGATCATTCCTATTAGAATAGAGACATTGTTTCTTTATCTTAAGTACAGCCCTCCACAGATCACATTTCCGTCTTTAATTACTGCTCCATTTTTCTATTTCTTTTTATTGGAAAGGTCCTTGGGCGTGGTGCTGTGCTTGAGATTTCACAGCTCTGGCCAGGCATTCACCTCTCTGCTCTACCAATACTGCTCTTGTTTAGGTCACTCATGGTTATCCTGTGTCAATAGTCTTCCTATCCATGGTCTCCTAGGAGCACTTAACATAGTAGGTTGGTGTTCTCTTCTTGAATTTTTCACTTAGCTTCTAGAACACCTACCCTTCCGGTTTCCTCTTACCAGGAGACATTTCTCCGCGGTGTTTTCTCCTTTCCTTGTTCCTCCTCATCGCTCACTTCTGAATGCTGGAATTCCTCAGGGGCAGTTCCTGGTCCTTTTCTCTTTTCTATTACCCCATCTTAACTGGTCTCATGGCTTCAAGTAACATTTTTATGTTGATGATTTTCAAATTTGTGTCTGCAGCTCAGGCACTTCCCATGGCTTTAGACTTGTACTTCATGTTCTAATGGTCTATGCAGCATCTCCACTTGGGTATCAAATAAGCATCAAAAATTGAGTAAATTCAAACTGAGCACTGATATGCGTCCTTCTATTCCTAAGGTGGGTGCCCTGTGGTCTTTCATATCTCTATAATGGCAAGTCTGTTCTTTTCACTGAGTAGCTTCAAAGTCTTGATGTCACTGATTGATCTTTTTTCTCACAACACTGGCAGATCCTGTTGGCTCTATATCCAGAATCTAATTCATCCTCACATCCTCTACTGCTAGCTCTCTACACGAGCCTCCATCTTTTCTTATAGGATATTTGCAAGAGTTTCCAAGCTGATTTTCTTGATTTCACCCTTTGTCTGTTTAGCTTGTCATTCACACAGCAGCCAGACTTAAGCCATATTCTGTCATTCCCCTACTCTAGCCTCCTACCTCAGTCAGAATAAAAGCCAAGTATAATCTACTATTCGCTTGGAATTTCTGTTGCTTCTGTGCCCAGTCACTCTTTGGTACCTCTCCTACCAGTTTTTCTCTTTCATTCTGTTCAATCACTCTGCTACTTCGAATTTACCAGATAGTCTACTATCTCAGGACCTTTCCACTTGCTGCTTATATACCCCAAATGTTCTTTATCAGCAATCCACAAGGCTCATGTGCTCACTTCCTTCAGATCTCTATTCTAAAGTTTCATGGAAGCCTTTTGTAGACCATCTAAATAAAGTTCCATTGTCCCATGAAAATGTCTCTGCTTTCTTTCTACCCTGCTTTATCTCCTTATCATCATTGAACATGTATATTTTATATCATTTTGGTTTTAAAAATCTGACTCTCCACAAGAATTTAAGCTCCATGAGTTGAGAACTTTTTTTTTATTTTTCTGTGTTTGTTTTGCTCACTGCTCTATCTACAATGCCTAGAAAAGTGCCAGGGCCCCAGCCAGTGATTAACAAATCTTTATTGAATGGCTGTGATTGGAGGTAAAGAGGAGTTGGTCTTTGTTGATTCTTTTTGCAAGGAATTGTCACTTACTGCATATGAGTATTGATTTGAAAGACTGTCGGTATAATCTTGGTTACTTAGTCTCTTTCCTCCTATGTAAAATGGGGTAATAAGAATAGGTTTATTGGGTAGATTAAGTGAGCTAATATATGTAGCAAAATGCATGAGATTAGATATGCAGAAATGAAATAGAGTAAGTACATGGTAAGGCTTCATTCTCATGACTATTGTTTTCCTCTTTATTAAGTCATCTCCCATTATACTTTCCTCATAGATTGTTTAAAAATACATTATAAATCCACTTATAGGAATCCCAGATCCACCAACCATTTGCTGTGTGATTTAAGGCAATATATTTCATCTCTCTCAAATTTAGTTGTCTCAGTTTTAGACTACAGACAATAACTTAGTACTTTGCAGAGTCCTGGTAAGGATTAAATGTTGTGTAAAAATGAGTTTGTTATCTTTCTCTGACATATATTAAATGCTCCATAAATAACAGCTCTTAACTGTGTTGTGGGGGTTGCATGATATGGAGGAGGCATTCTGGTAGAGCAAGCATGAGCCAGGCTGTGGAGGCAGCCAGACGGTTCACATTCAATTTTTTCTAAACTGGGAGCTTCTCAGAGAGCAGCCTGTGCAGTTACAGGCTTTAATTCAGTTCTTCCTTTTTCTGACCAAGATGATAATTTTTCGAGTTTCTTGCAATGTGTTTCTGTCTTCTTTTTTTAAAGAAAAGGTGCAAGCAGAGATGAAGGGAGTAGGCAGGAAGGAAGAGGGAAGAGGAAGAAGCACTTTATTTATTTAATTGTTCATCTTGCTTGTTCTGCCTGACTCCAGGACACAAGCCTGGGTCCTTGGGTTGTGTGTGGACAGTGTCAGTTGGAGACAGCAGACCCAATCACAACTCCACCAGGGCACTCCAGTGATGTTTCTCTTTGTAGTTTCTGTCCTCCAGAAGCTCTTTTCTATGACTTCTTAATCTATGTATTATGCATTTCTTTGCTTTTGCTTAGCTTCTAGATAACAATGTCACTCTCTTCCAAGATTCCATCACTTCCTTTTACTCGCCAGTTCTTCCTTGTTGATTGAAATCAACAACAGAGGAGCAAATCCACTTGTTTTCCCCTCTACCTACTTTTAAGCCTCCAACAAGGAGATTGGCATTATTTATAGATTACAAGGCAACTATGTGAAGTTGTCTAAAATTACTTGTTTAATGTAATGGTGCCTCAAGCCAGATTTAACCAGCTTTAGTACAATCTTGAGAATATCTAGTAAACTGATTACTCAATACCACCTATTTTCACTCTCAGACAGTCTTAGGTCTTGTGTGCCCAAACTCATCTGTTGTCTTGATACCAGAAGGAACTCCATGAATGGAAGACTCCCTTAGGGGACAGAAGTGAGAGTTAAATCCTACACTAAATATATGAGCTCATCTTTTTAGAATTCTGCAGAGCAGAGAGTGGAATTTTGCCAACACTTCACATCGACCAGATTTTCAACATTGTTTAGTTCCTTTCTCTTACATGGAATAAGTGTCTTTAAAAGAATCTACTAGAAAATTAGAGGAGAACCACCACCTTCATCCTTGTCATGGCTCAGACTTTAACTGCAGCAAATGAAATAAAATGATTAGACCCAGAGAAATTATTTTGAATATGATTTTAAAATTATTTTTCTCCAAGCAAAATTTTTTGAGGTTGGGTTAAATAATTCTTCAAACTGATAAGGGATTTTTCAATTGTGAGATATAGCATACTTTATATATATTTTGTGCCACAGAATGTGAGAGTTTTGGAAGGAAGGAAACCTGATTGCTAATTACCTGAATTTATTTAATTTATGAAATAGAATTCTCACTTTCAGCATTTTGCCTCATCGAGAAATGTCATTCCTCCTGCAGAAATAAAATAATACTTATTGAATTGGCAGTTTTTCATCTAATGAAGTAAGGGTTTGTTAACTTCTTTCTCTCAAATCTGTCACCTTTAAAAAAAGTAATATTAAGTGTCCATCATGACTCCATTTTTCCTACATTTGTCTAGTTCTTGAAAATAGGCTAAAAAATTAGAAATGGGTTTTCAAAGTTGTTTTTGGAAGTGGTGAGATCACTTATGGTGACAGAGCAAAATGACTTGAAAAATCAAATCATTTCTCCAAAAACTTCTTTTGGCAGTGCAATGCCATGGGAAGAGATCAGTCTTCTGAAATCAGAATACATTATTTTCCTGAGATGTTGAGGCTACAGATGGCATTGATAACTCACTGCTCAGTTAAATGGCTTGCTATACAGGGGGTGCTTTTGTTACCAATAGGGAAATGGCCTTATTTCATTTGAAGCTCAAAGGTGAATAGCTCTAAACTAGAGTTCTCCATTCTATGCATTTCTAAAGTGGTTAAATGCTTCTATACTCTTTTAACCTTCCATATACCTTGCATTGCTTTCTCAGAATTTACTGTCTTATCTCCTTAACCAGATTGTCTCATCTCTCCTTTGGAGAGTCATAGGTCATAAACATCTTCTCTAAAGGTGGGTACTTTAATGAGAGTTTGTCAAAGAGTGGTCTGCAACATCTAGAGCATGTAGCTAAAAAGGGATTATTAAGCCCCATCCATCTTACTAACCCAGTGCTGGTTGTGGCAAGCACTAAGAATATGGATTTCAATATTTTTACTAGCAATGCCTAGAAACACCAGAATTTGGGGACCACAGTCTCATAGACATGAGGCAGATAATTGCTAATTTCCCACCGATAGGCCTGTGTACTCTCAGAACAAGTCCTCCAGGGCACAGGGGCCAGCATGCTAGCACCAGGTAGAAACTGTACACGTATTTATTTAACAAATATTAAACATAAGCTTACTGTAATGATTATAAACATATTACAGGGGATTAGATAGACACATAGTAACATAAAGAACCTGAAATAGTTTATTTTTTAGCATTTTCAATTAATTTCCTCTTTATTCCACATACATTTTATGAATATCATCTATTAGGCAGACTTAGTTTATGATGAGCAAGACAGGTAAAGACCCCTCCCTTCTCATACATTTCAGTAAGGAGAAAAAGAAAATAAACAAGAAGCCAAAACCCTCGAGTGAATGAAATGAAGTAAATATCAAAGGACTGTGAAGAGAGACAGACTTGAAAAAGTGAGGGCTGGGCAAGACCTCCATGAGGTAGCATTTGCGCTAAGGATTGGCGCATGAAGGTCCTTTGGGTCATGACTGAACTGGGGCAGATGGATGAGTCATTTGAAACATACATGCCTAAGAGCGAATAATGGTGATGATGATGAACATGCAGACGTCAGTTACTACTTGCTGAGCATTTCATGTGTTGAACATCTTATGCGCTGTCTGTATTGTATTCACTCTCGGCAGAACACCTAGGAGACAGATGTTATACTACCACTTGTGGAAGAAGAAACTAAGGAAGCTCAGGATGTTGAGTGTTTTATTCAAGGTCACACAGCTAGAAAGTGGCAGAGTAGGCAATTAAACCTAGTTCTGTGTGACGACAAAGCCTGAACTCTGACACCATCTAATTTCCTCCTTTGGTGGCATGAGGGTGTGCTGCTGGCATCAGAGGTAATGGTAATGATTTCACACCGTTGAGCATCTACTACATGCAAAATTAGTATTCATTAGATCATGGGGTCTTCAAAATACTCCTGCGAGATAATGATTAGGAAGTTGGGGTTTAGAGAGGTTAAACATCTTGGCAAGGGCGACTGTTGGTAAAGAGTAGAACTATACTCACACCAGGTCTGATTCTAAATCTCCCTTCTGCTTCCCTGATGAAAGGAGCTAACAATATCTGTGCAAAGGCCTTAGACCTAGACACAGTAAAGCTCTAAATAATCGACCTGCCCCCTTCTCATCATAGCTCCTTTTCTTCTGACCTGGTTCCTGGTGGCTGTGACCGTCTCTTCTAGCCTTTTGGGATACAAGATACAAAGTTGCTTTGCTTTTTCTTCTCTATTGATTGATGAGAGTTGACAGTTATTGGTAAGTTCCTGGGCCTGTCAGAGGAGAATTTGCCACTTTTTTTCTATTTTTAGAATGCTGTCAATTCAGCATTAAATCACCTTCAATCAAACACAAGCTAGTATGGGTCTGTCTGTCATCATCTTTCCCTAAGCAAGGGATTGCTGAAAGCAGGACCAAGAGAAGCTAAATTGTAATGAGAGAAGCATATATGCCTGCTTCAGACACTGGTGGGTTGAGAGTGAAGGCTGAGCAAGGACTCTGGCAAACTGGCCTGGAGAGGAAGGTGAAGACTCCCAGGGACGGTGATTCCCTGGGGAAGGAGAGAGTCTATTGGAATGGGAGCGGGTTGGAGAAACAAAGCAGCTCCTCAATTTCGCCTAGTGTGATCCTTTCTACTAGTTTTGTTGAGTCAACTATGAGATCACAGCCTTAGCACCAGCAGTGATGGGATCCAGTATCAGTGAATACCAGGTTCATGATCCTTTGTTGTTGATTTGCTTTACAGTTTCGGTTAAAATCTGAGCCTGGCCCCATTCCTGGCAAATCCGCTTTTAGAGTTTTTGACCTGTTGTGTTTGGGCTCATCCCTGGTGTGGATTTTATTCTACGTGACAGGATGACCCCGCCCATTCCCTTCACCCTCTGCATTGCTTTGGGTTGGTGGGATAGGGCTTCTTTCTCTTTGACTTGAGGTTGTTATAGCTCTGACTTGGGAGAGAAACTGGGGCTCATTCCTTATCCATCAACTCTACATTTTTGGATCCTTATTACTATGCTTTAACACCTGCCAACTTGTCACATTTCTTGAAATTCCTATTATTGTTTCAAACTTAAATCTGAAGAAATGGTCAGATATTATATCTTGGAAAAGTAGCTTTTAGCTTGACCTTACTCTTGGGTTTTTGTATGAAAAAATATTTTGGTTTCCATGTTCCATTTTCTTTTTTATTTGGGCTAATTATAGTGACAGAATAATTATGCTTCATATTACATACATTCAAATGTTAATGGATGCATTGTCCACAATGGATTAAAACTGGGTTTGTGTGATATTGTACAGGTGAGTTTTGTTCGTAAGTTGTCTGAAAAAGTTTGGACTCCCTGGGTGGCATTTCTGACTCGTGGAAGTTGGAATGAGCAGTGAGCAGGAGTCAGCTGACCTGGACTTTGGCTCTGGTGTGACAGTGGGCAAATGACTCTTTCTTCATGGCTGTACTTTTTTTCTACAAATTAAGGTTGGAGGTGAGAGTTAGAGGACAGAAAACTGCACCAGTTAGTGCCTATGTGCCCTTCCAACTCTGATTGTTTTTTTGCTGAACCTTGATTCCATTTGTGTCATTGTTAGAGACAGAAACTTGGAGACTCCCATAGTTTAGTATCCGAACATGTAGTATCTCCCCTTATTTTGAAATCATGATGACAATCTTTGCAATGAATTCAGATTCCAGCATTGTATATCAACCTCTGATTGCTGTTGTGTGATACTTGGGTGAAAAGATTTCCACTGATTCTTTTAAATTGTAGGACATGCCTTGTCTTTGGATTTCCAGATCACAACTTTGAACATAATCTTATCTTATTAGCCCAGGCTTTGTTGAAGCTTTAGGCAGCAGCTATCAAAAGTCAACCAGCTTTATGCATTGGCTTTTTCTTTAACATTTTTTTTTTTGGCAAGCTTCAGTGTGCTCATATAACCATAATACACAAGGGGATGACTTTTCCTGTTAATAGCAGTGCTAAAGACCCGGCTAACAGGTTTGCTGCCGTGCTAACAGGGAATAATCTCTGATAACTATAATTAACTTGTATGCTCCTGTCCTAGGTTGACTCACCAGAACATTCACACCCTGAAGGATTGATATTCTTATTGGAGATGCAAACAGATGCTTCCAGCAACTGTCTGGAGCGCCAATGCTGCAGTCTGGATTTGGACACATTTATCTTTGGCAGAGGCACCATCTATTTTAGGAACGTATCTTGACACCTCACCGCTTGGCTACAGTATCTCCAAAAATGCATTCATTGAACAGAACAGTCTTCTTGGTCATGCAACAGTTAGCCTCTGCCTAAGCAGTTAATCAGCACTGGGTTTATTCTGGGTCTCGGGGACCGTTCCTCACCACTCACTGATGGATTTTGTTGAGTTTGTGCTTTGTAACCAGTCCTATTATGTCAGACAGCTGTGCTTGGCGCCTCTTACCAAGGTCTCATTTGCTAAGAATGGGCATGTGGCTGGACTTCTTGACTGGGCTCTTCTGAGACACTTTAGAAAGAAAATCTGTTTCTTGGTAATCTGGGAGGCTGCCTGACTCCCCCGTGAAAGTTGTTTCATTCCTGCAAGGGTCTGGGGGAGATTTAGGGAGACGCTCTGCTGCTTCCTATTGTAGCAAAGGTGAAAATCATGATGAGCAAACATTCAACGAGTGAAGCGAAGAGCACATGCCTATCTGGCATGCAAATAAGTGTGTATAAAAATAAGCATGAGTTTATATGAAATAAAACTGTAGTTTATCTTCCAGAAGTGAATTGTATCAGAAAAGAGAGATCTAACCCAACAAGAATAAGTTGGTGAAGTCTGAACAGGAATTAGTGGTGAAGTGATATCTTCCATGTGATATCTTAATGGAAGGGATCCCAGGAATGATGTTAGGGTCTTTTTCTTTTTTCTTTTTTTCTAAATAACTTTTGGCTTTCGAGAAGTCCATCTCCTCTATAGCCTCAACCCCTAATCCACAATACCTAAGCCACATTAGTAAGAGAATCTTTTGGTCCTGTCACTGACATTCATGAAAAACAAAAAGTGCTTCAGAGGAAATAGAAGGCGACTCAATACTGTTTATAGTAAATATTTCACAAAATTACAGAGTAGCAGCTGTCAAGTTTTCTAATATAAAACAATGTTTGATTTGTTTTCAAGCATCTTAGGAAAGTCTTAACTTGTTCTTTACTAAATTTTCCTTAATCTTTTTTTTAGGTTCACGAATTCTCCCCAAATAGTTTCTTGTAAGTCAGTCATTAGATGTGGTATAAACTTATAAACTTCTCTCACATCGGATGAGAAGGAAAATCTCACTATAACATGTATCCTAAATAAGGAAAGCTACTCAAATTATTGAAAAACAGGTATATGTGATCAATCACCTTGGTAAAAGCAAAGCAAAACAAAACACACACACACACACACACACACACACACACACAAACCACAAACAAATACTCAGTAGACTGATCATGCGTTTTATTTTGTTTTTGTTTGTTTGATTTTGGAGTTATCAACTGATGAAATTGGCTGTGAGTCTTTGTAATAAGACTGAAGGAGAAAGTAGAGATTTCCCTAGATAAGCAAATCTCTGGCAATGTCTCTCAAGCAAACACATAAAGATTCCCATGTATTAACAGTGGAAAAATTCTGAGAGAGAGAAACTGTTCCAAGATTTAGAAAACAGAATCAGAATATTTCCTGAGGATAAATGAGCTGATGGAAGGAAGTCACAGTATTAAGTTCAACCAAGTGCCATTAGTCCACCTATTCCTTAAAACTTGTGCTAGACTGCTCATCATTTATGCTGGACATGTGTCCAGGTGAACTGGAGAAAGTGGAACAATTGTTTATGGATAATATGTTCCACAATACTATTTTTTGTGAATTTGGAAGTTTAAGTTAACAGCAAGTAGCATTTGCAGGGACATTTAATACTGTTGCTGACAGTTGAGGCTGGAAGGGAGGGCCAGCAGGCAGTGAGTGGAGGCCTGGCACGGTGCCTGTAATCTGTTGATGGTGCCAGTGATCTCCAAAGACGGTGCATGCACCCTGCGGTGTTCAACAAGTCCATAACCTTAAAAATCACAGCACTAGAACCTATCTTAGGGCAATTATTTTTTGTGCAAAAGTTCTATCAAGTGTTTTAGAGGAAGTAAAAGTGATTGAATTACATTAGGGGAAAAAAGTAAAAATTAACTTCCTAGTAGTCTTCATAAAACAAATGTTATTACTTTTTAAGTTCTCTGCTGTTATACTTCAAAGCCAGGAGCATCTTCAGAATTTCCCTATTTTGTTTTAACTGTAAATGATGGCTTCTATTCTTTTAAAGTATAGAATTAAAAAAAAAAAATGAACGACTAGGAATTGTTATTAAGCAGAGATTAATAATATTATATAAGAAAAAAGAATAGGAATTATTATAAGCAGAGCTACAATGTGATGAAGACAGGACAATTTCTAGATTGGATAATCTGTTATTACTTTAATTATACTATTTGCAGTTAAATCATTTTGATTATTAGTCCACTGCAAAATACAGTATAATTTGCATTTTTCTTCATTTCTAAAACATATTTTCAATGACAACAAAAATCACAATCCAACATTTTTACCTTTAGAAATTCTCAACGTTTTCTGTGGTTAAATAGCATCTCAGAAAATCAGTACATCTAAGTATAAAAAAGACTATCTGTATTACAAATACTTAAAACTGTTCCACTTTGCATTTATAATACATTTCAGAATGTGGAATGAATAGTTTATGGAAAATCCATTCTGACTTAAAGAGAGTTTTACATTTAAAAGTCTCTACTCAATGCATCCTCAAAAAGAATACATTCAGCCATCCATTGTTTTCATGTCCAAGCTGCTGTCAGGAAAAAAGGAGTATTTGGTGAAATTCTAAGAGTAATTTTTCTATTTGTAGAAAAATTAATTGGAATCTTTATCTCACTTGATATGCTCTGCTGACCTTTGATTCTTTGTATGGTCGAGTAAATAGATGGCATCATTTTTTTTAAATTCTGAAAATGAAACAATGGTGCTTCCATCCAGACTCCAAAGGTGGGAAATTCAGATTCGAAGTAAGTTTTAGTGAGCATCAAGTCTATACTATTGACTCCCCTTACATGATCTTATTTTTCACAGAAAACAGGTTAAGGTGTGAGTGGGGTGGAGATGGGCAGAAAGCACTGGATAAAATAGTATCTGACATGGCATGCTGTTTCCACCGGTCACCCATTCTGGACTCTGCTCTCTCCTTTTTCTCCTGTGCATGGCCCCGCTGGGGCTTCTACTCTGATTTCTCTCTTCTTCCCACGTGCTAGTGGTGGGACAGGTTTGGGATCTGCTGCTTTTGGCGTAAGGATAACTGAGCTGAAACATCCTCTATTAGCAAAAGCTTGCAAAGTTCTAACACTTGCTCTGAAAAGTCATGAGAATCTTCTTGCCAGCACCTGATGAAAGCAGCTTACAGACGTTACTGCTTAGCCACGTCGAGGTCTGTGTTAACACAGGCTACAAGCAAGCGTGGCCGTGTGGAGCATACAGGGCTCTCGAAGGCACAGTGGCAGGAATCCTTAAGATCTTTAGAGCACTAGCTTTCAGTCTCCCATGCTTGGGAACTAGGTAAATGGTAATGAAGGAAGCCTCAGTTCCTTTCAACAAAATCAGGTCGGCTTTTGTTTTCCATGTTGTGGCTTGGAGCGGGATTTCTTTAGGAAAAATAATGTTCTGTCTTTTCTTTTTCACTAAAATACCACTAATTGTGCCTTTTTACAGGGGAGGAAAGAAGCCCAGAGAGATGCTTTAATTCCATGTCATTTGCAAAAACAGATTTGACTTATGCTCAGGTTTCTCAGATTTCTTAGACAGAATGTCATAGATGCATTATATTTTTCTTAAAACTTGACTGCAAAGCCACGAATAAAGCCTCTCTCTGGTCTGTCTGTGTGCTATTGCTTCACTGTTGCAAGCATGCATTCTGTGTGTGTCTGTGGACGTGCGCATGCACACGTGTGCTTATTAGACTGTGGGTGTCCATTTACACAACAAGAGCTTGGAGATCAAGTTGGCCACCTCTGTAGATGAGGAAACAGTACTTGGAATGCTTCTGTAGTTTTCCAAGAAATGGCAAGTGACTTGTGACAGGGAGCAGAAGACAAATACGATCCTAAACGTTTTTGGCAACCCGTGGCCACCAGAGCTTCTTTGAAACTGGGGTTGACTGAAAAACTTTGGATGCGTGGGAGAGGCCATGTGAGAGAGTTCTGCTCTGCATTTGGTGCCCGTGCCCATTAGTGTATATTATGGAAACATACCCCCTGGTCAAATGGATCATTTCCCACTTTTCCACAAAAATGCTAAAGCTGGGGATCCAGTTTCCCTCCTGGATATTGCATTCAGTTCCATTTGATTTCTGCAAGCCTACTCTGTGCCCAGGCTTTCAACCACAGGTAAAGGAAATGCTCCTCTGACTTCATGTTCAGCTATGATTATATTGCTTCCTAAAATATTACTCGAGCTAGGTTTAAACAAGAGTTGAAAATGTATATGTCCATCAGAACCATACTGTAAAGGAATGAAGTGGGGGGTCATGGAAGCCTACCTTAGGGGTTGGCCAATTCAGTCTGTCATGACCATATAAGGATGTCAGCCTGTGGCCAGATCTTCTAAATTAATTGAAGCAAGATATCTAGGGTTTTTTAATGTTGCCTATCTGCATTTTTAAATGTTAGTCCCTAAGTTAAAAAAAAATCATTTAAAACCCAGGTTTGTGAGCTACTAGAAAACCTAGTTTGTAACCAGTGCTTTAACCGTTGGATATAATCACAATCACTCGTGTTTGTAGTTGACGGTCCTGTTCTGTGAAACACTGTCTCTGAGTCCGAATGCTGGAAGACTTGCACGGCACATATGGTTTTGTAGAAGTATTGTGGGCAGCCAGTGAATATTAATCATTAGCAGCAGTTTTGTCACCACCGTTCTGCAAGTTTGTAGAGTGGTTAGCAGCAAACCTGCCACAGTAATTGTGGGACTGCTTTGGAAAATGATGATCTAGAATTAGATTTCACTCACACACTTAAAAGCAATTATAAGAAGCAAGAGTGAATTATGATTGCAGTACGGTTGGCAGGTATATTTTTAAATAGTTTTTGAATATCTATCGACTGAACAACTGAGTATCTTGCACTCCATAGAGTCTTAGCACCGTTGATTATAAAAGAATGTTTTGGCTACTTGGTTTCATGGAATAGTGAATGTTTATTTCCTTGAATGGTGTGACCTGTTGCAGCCACTGATTCTCTGTTATATGTAATAATAAGCACTTGCTTTCCAGACTTTATAATTGTATAATAGAGGCAAAGTTGAAGACATTATTCTCTGAAGACACTAAAAAAAATATTTTTAGTGAAAATGAATTGAGGTGATAATATGTATGTTATTTCAGACAAATGAATGCCCGTACTGAATGCTTACCCAAATTCATAGGATGCTGTTAGGAAGTGAGACCCCTGGGAGGTGGTCTTGAAAGTGGGTCCTCGTAAATGCAGTTCATATTCTTATAATAGATCCCTCACTTCTTCCATTATGTGAGGCTACAGTGAAAAGATGACACTCCATGAATCAGAAAGAGAGTTCTCACTACACACCCTCTGCAACTTCGTAATGGACTGTCAGTCTACAGAACTGTGAGAAATACATTTCTGTTGCTTATAATCCACTCAATCTATGGCATTTTGCTATAGCTGTCCCATCAGATTAAGAGACTCCTTAGAAATAGAATCCACAATTCCAAACCTACCTGTAGTCAACAGAATCAGTATTTAGAGTCAGGAGAAATCTTAAGAGACAGTCTACCTCAGCTCTTCTCTTTTTGATGAGTAATAGGCACAGAGAGGTCAAACCATTCATTCTGCCATATAATCAAATAGCACTAGAATCCAAGTCTCCAACATCAGGTATAGAAAATGGTAACATTTATATAGTTTTGACTCTTATATACTCTGTCAGATACCAGTGACCGAAAATCCCTGCCATGTAGTATTATTTTGCTGAAGCAGGGATTTGAATGTACTGCACAGTTGCTGATACACTGAGATGAGTAACTTCACTAGTGAGTGAGCCTTGCTGACTACCTGACAGTCATTTCAACTCAGCTGTGGTGTTTTCTGTTTTAAAGGGTCACTTAAATTATTTGGTTATCTTTTATTGCCTGATTTATGTAGCAGACTCTCAATAAAATGTTTTTAAAATGAGCAAATGAAACTTTATATTTTACAAAGAAATTTATATGCCGCAGAGGCATTTGCAAATATGAGTATTCAAAATTTCTCATGATGTTAGGCTTTGTGAATGTTGAGGGTCAACTGTCGTTTGTATTAATAAAAAAAGATCTTGAGATAAGGAGGTGGAGTCCCCAGTGGTTTCTTCCAAGGAAATCTGAACCAGGCTCCTAATTTTGTGGGGTTAAAAGGTAAGACTAGAATAGAGATTTAAAAATATTAAATCAAATTCCACTAGTTCTAAAACTAGTCCCTCAGATTAAGTTAGGGTTCTTTGAAAACTGTATCAGCCCTTCCCAGTAATCTGTGTCCTGTTCAACAAATTATTGCTGTAGGGATAAAACATTTCATGCCTAGATGCTGTATGGTGTAATGTGATCATGATTCCCCTTTTGAATGTATATATATATGTTTGACTGGGACAGGCATTTGCCTTTCTAATTCTTGTTTCCTTGTGTGTAAAATTGGCAATGACACCTGGAGCTAGAGGGTTTTTGGAAGTTCCTAGGGAGCCCCTTGGGAAGTGGTGCTGGGCACCCTCCAGGGTTCTTTCTAGAAGCCTCTCCTTCTACTGCAGGGCCTTTCAGTTGCCTGATTGCTTGTCTGTGACTTTTCATAGTAAGTGTTAGTTCTGGGAGTGGCTGGAGAGACTGCCTTGTTTTCCTTATTTGTTTCCAACAAATGAATATTTACGTAATGACTGAAATGCATAATGCAAATATAAATAATTATTATAATCGCATTTAGGACTTCTGGTTCTTTAATTTGATGGTAGTAGAAGTACTTTGACCTTGGTGAAATTGTCGATTCCATTTTGAATGGCACTATCTTAGGCCTGTGACCCCTATTCTCCCCCTCCATCTGCTCAAGTCTCATCATTTCTGCTTAATCTTTATAAGGACAAAGACTCTGACCTGAGGTGTATCTTCCAAATATTGGTTCAATTAATACTTTTGTATTAATCTTTTATTCAGTTAAGGGATATGAAAACGTTTAACAGAGAGGGGAATAAGTAGACCCTTTAGTTTGAGGGTAGCCTGGATATTTCCTTGCCTGAAGCCCTGTCCCCCAGCTCCAGTATCAAGGACCTCTGTATGTAACCTCCATTGCCATGTTAAATTTCTGTGAAATCTCATGGCTGTGCCTGCCTCGTTCTTCAGACTCAAATTGGAGGAAATCATTTATTCTGTAGACAAAATCACTCCTGCAACCCTCTAAACCTGGTTCAGAAGAAACCTGTACAGATTGACGTCAGAATAAGCTGGTCTAGTTCTGGGAAGACGCTATGCAAAAATGAGCTGATTTGAGTAAGCAGGCATCTCTGATCCCATTGTTTGAATAGACGGTATAGGAGAAGTCTTTCTGTATATTCCTTAAGGTTCCGTGACATTTCTCAAAGTTTAGATAAAAATTTAATCACCCATGCTTGCCTCTCTTAACTTCCAGATAACATTAAATCAGACTGCTTAATCAAGGGTCTTTTTTATAGAAAGTACACCCAGGATCGTAGTCGCGGGCGCAATCTTTGCAGAGTGATCTGTCTGACTGATTCTGGGTTTGAATCCTCAAGCTAATTAACTAATAAGCCTTAGTAAATTTCATAATTTATGGGATAATTTTTACTCCAGTTGTCAATTTCCATAACCGAGCACTTGGATCTACTCTGGCTTCTGGCATTTAGTTCTGATCCCACACAAAGGAAAATGGTAAACGTTTGTAGCTCGATGTAGAAAGCTCTGACACATGATTTGACTGCCAAAATGTTATTGGATTGAATTTCCCGAGGAGGGCTTGGGGTTAGCCTCTCCTTGAGGAAATGTATACTTTTTTTGTTACTTTCCTAATGGAATGCAGGAATCTGTTTCCTCCTTTATAGTTAAATAGTATAACTCTGGAATGCTACAGCAATAATATAACAAAGTCATGTAAAGGACCTACACAGTCCATGGCTCATAGTGACTCTCAGCAAACACTGGTTGTACTGTCCACTTGCATCCCTTCCAAATCCAGTTCAATATTTCTGTTACTGGTGATTGTCCCGTCTGACTTCACAGAGGATCTTGTGATGTAGGAAAAATTGTCTTCATGCTACAAATGAGATCCTCCTTGGTTTCACGGTTCTAAATTTTAGGTTGGCTTTAGAATACCAAATGGTAGATTAAAAATCAAGTGTGACCCTGGGAAATGTTGGATACAAAGGTTGTTATTCCAGGCCCATGAATTGTGAGGAACCCTCATTTGTGTGTATGTGTGTGTGTGTGTGTGTGTGTGTGTGTGTGTGTGTGTGTGTAAGAGAGAGACAGAGACAGAGACAGAAAGGTTCATCTGTGTGACACTCCCTTTACTGACAGAATATGTGAATATGCCCTCTTGCTCCTGGCGAAGTCTCTAATCACTTGATAGTTGCATCCTCTATTCCACAAAGAGCACATCATTCTTTCCTGCTCAGTAACTTACCCTGTTAGCCTAACCAATACACTCAGCTTAATGGAGAAAGGCGGGGATATTGTGTAGAGTGAATGTGTGTGTATGTATGAGTGTGTCTACTTGGTGTATAAGAAAGAGAAGGCCCTCCTTGTATTTTGTGTTGGGACTCATTTCAACTTGCTGGCATTTTGTCACTACCCCTACACTTTAACAAGGATCATTGCATTGAAGACAGGCTTCTCATGACTTTTATTCAAACTTAAAAATAACAAAAACTATAGAAAATTATAGAAGCAGAATTGGGAAAGTCCATGGCTCTGAGAGTACATTTAATGCAATAATGTGTTTACTTGCTACAATATTTTATTGTTTTGTTCTCCCCAAAGCACACTTTATAGTGTTTTACTAAAGGGTTTCATGTCATCTTGGTAAGTGATCTTTTGTTTATGTGTCTTTTAATTACCCAGATCGGTTTTTCCTTGACTGTAGCTCATCTTAAAAATTTTCAGAGGCTGTGCCAGGATAGCTTAGGGGGCAGCAGGTTTCTTGCTAGACAGCCAGAAAACCACTATGTGTTTGTTCTGGGGAATTGTAAAAAAATAATAATTAAAAGGTGTTTGGGAGTGGTTTTTGTGATCACATACTCTTCTTGGGTCTCAAACCAATTGCGTTCTCTCTCCCAACCCTCAACACAGGGCTATACAAGGTACTGGCATGAAATACTATCATGCTAGAGAGAACTGTGTCTGTCTTGAGGACTTGCCCCAACCAAGTTGACACTTCATAAGGAAATGACATGATTCTGGAGCACAAGGCATTTGCCTGGGGCTGTTTACAAACCCACTCTATTAAAGACGCAGGCCCTTCGAAGAGAAATGCTATGTCCTTGGAACTCTTCAAAACTTTTCATTTTAAACTAATTGTAGGCTTTCCTGTGGGCACAGAATCAAGTAAATACACACTTTAAAATGAACTGATAGCCACACATAAATGTATCATGTCTGGAAGACATAACATTTTGGAGAGCAGAGATCTGAGACGATCACATTTTCATGGTTGCTTCATTACTGTTAAACTTGATCTAAAATTCTGTGATAAATGTCCCCAGGGGAAAAATACTGAACTTCATAGTTCTATCAGTTGTGGGTAATCAGAACCACTTGCACAATGAATGCATTGTGCAGGAAAGGAAACAAGAGCCTGGAGAGGGTATGTGTCTTGCTCAGGATCCCCCAGAGTGTCATCTGCTTTGATGTCTATTCTCCATGGTCTTTCATCACTGCTCTCTGCCAACGCCACCCTGTCCTGGTCTCTGTTACTAGACATGACTCTCGATAGACACAAGAAGAAATTCCTTTCCCAACTCTGAAACTCACTGTCAGGTCACCATTTCTGCTGGTCTGACTGAAAGCTGGACTTAATCTTGTTCTCATGTGTGTGATTCTGGATCAAAGTCACCTAGAGTTCTGGTTGCTCTAAAGCTGAGTCTTTTCTGACTCCTGCTGGTTTAGTTTCCAGAGCCAGGAGCCTCTCACTGATCACAGGTTACAGAAGCTATGATTACTATTCTTCCTCCTCTTCTTCCTCTTCTTCTCCTCCCCCACCTCCTCCTTTTTTCTAACTAGCTAGCAAACGTTCGGTACTTACTAAGTGCCAGATGTAGTGCTATGCCCTTCAAGACATCATCTTACTGATTACAGGTACCTTATAAAGTAGCTACTGTTGCTATCCCATTTATAGATGAACTGAGGCTCAGAGAGGTTGAATAACTTAACTTGCACCAGATGACTGCGCACCCCGCTGAGATGTGAACAGTCTTTGCTCTTAGACATTACTCTTTGAGTATGTGAGGACAGAACTTTCTTACTTATGAAAGTATGAATGCCAATTGCCACCTACTCCCCATCCCCTGTAGCAATTCCCTGTTTTCTTTTGGGGTCACCTACATTCCATGGTGGACCTCGCCATGTGGCTTCACTGGATGCTCAGAACTCTACCAGACCACACTTGTTGTTGACTGCCTGGTGATTTGATCATGGTGTGCTGCTCCCCGCAATGAAGAACTTTCCATCATGTGGAGCCAGATGACTGCCCACAGTGCCAGGCAGGGTCAGTTTCAGTCCAGCCCCACTAACCCACCCCAATTCTGCACTGTCTTGTTAGCACTAATTCATCTGTAACCTGGGCATGAGATTCAGCTTGCTAGGGACTTAGCTGGGTAGTTGGAAAAGAGATGGGAATTTGACTTGAGATCCGGATTCAGATTGTATGTAGAAAAAAACACAATATGAAATAAAATGAATACTTTGTTTGCATTTTAGGAATACATTAAAACCTCTAATGTAACGTCTAAAGTTCAGGAATGCAACTTCCAGAGATCCTACATAAATATTCATGGATCAACTCATAAATTTGTCAAAATTGATTATGCTGTAGAAATTTTAATTGGTCTACAAAACTTGCACTTTTTTGAGTCTATCTATGGAAAAGATCATGCTGTGTCTTTTACAGCTACAGAAAATTTAGTCCTGAATTACTCAGTACTGAACTCTTGGTCCATTATTTATTCAGTGGCATGTTTTTTAGACTCCACATGTTTGAAGTTCTTCCAGCTTTCTATTTCTTTTTGGTTGATTTCTAGCGCGCTATCTTTGTGATTGGAGAAGATGCTTTCTATCATTTCGGGCTTCTTACATTTGCTGCGACTTATTCTTGTCCTTGGATATAATCTCTCTTTGAGAATGTTTCATATGCACTTGAATGTATATTCATCTATTAGGGTGGAAAACTCTGTATATGTCTTTTAAATTCTTTTGAGCCTGCAATAGTCCATCATTTGTGCTCCGACCAGATTGTACCATGTGTACTCTGTGTTCACAACTCTAAAGGTCATATGCCTACAATACTTCATTTTGGACCCAAATATCTGTCTTCTGTGTTAAGCTCATGCCATTTGAGATACTCCCCACACCTAGTTCCTCTCTATCCCCAAATAAACCTCAGTGTCTTCTATATTTATCCTTCTGACATATCCTTATGAGCATAGTTTTATTTCCTCTAACATCTACATTTCTCTTCCCAGCCATGACCCATCCCTGCCATTTCTAGTTGGTGGTTTTGGTGACTGGATTAACTACTCTCTGCTTCTTAGACCTCATCTGTAAGGTGGCAGATAATACAGACTTGTACAAAGTGCTGACAAAAGTGACTGGCACATGGGGTATGGACAACACTGACTGGCTCAGTGTTCCCTCCATCACAGATGGGTGGCTTTGTTTTAAGATTTATCATATCTCCATTCTACTCTCTGGGCTAAGGGTTTACTGTGGGTGGAATGAGAGTTATATCATTTTCAGAGCACTTTCTATTTTCTATCGTGATAAGCTTTTATTTTATTTAATCCTCTCAGTGATTACAGAGAAGCAAATACCATCACGCATGTTTATGGATGGGGAGTTTGGGTTCAGCAGGATAAGCTCTTTGCTTCTCATATCTCTGCCCACGTCTACACCACTTTGGTGCTTGTTTGAGAGGGTTGGCCTGGCTCTGCAGTGTGTCTTGGAGGTTTCCATTGAGATGAGATGGGTGGAACAGGGCCAGTCTTTGGGGGTACAGTGGGGTGTACTCTATGTTTGTGAGGAATACTGGACACTCTTGGCAGTGACTCGTGGAAGTGTGTACACCTGGTAGATACTTTCTAGGAAAAAAAAGATGGCTGGAGTCTAGAGAGAGAGTAGTGAATGGGGCACATTGTGAGATAATGTTAATGAAAAGCAGAATGATTTTGCAAAGAAAGCCTTGTTCTCTTCATGGGATGAAGGACTGAATACACTTGAAAAGGACTGGAAGCTCCTAGTAGCAAATTGGTCTGAGAGTGGAGGACTGAGTGTCAGGGAGCCAGAAGGGCTCACTGTCATTCACTACAGTGGCCCTGCCAGAATCCTGCATCCGGGGACTCTCCAGTCTTCCCTCCAGGCTGAGAAACATCCAGACCACCTGCCCCTCAGGAGCTCTGCTCTGTCTCTGATAGTGGAAGTGAGGAGGCAGGGAATTGTAATGTGACTTTGGGCTCCATTTCCAAGGCAAGTTGTGTGCTTACTAATAAGCAGTTTGAAGGTTAGATAGCTAGAAAAGAAAATAGAACCCTTAATAGTCCCTAACGTTTATTTGCATGAGGTTCAGTTGCTACTGTGGGTTCTAAAGAGAGGGGAGGAACTGAACAAATATTCAGTGTGAACAAATGAACTCTCTTTGTTGCCATGAGTCTTGGTCTGAAATCTTAGTGGGCTGCAGCCTGTGTCAGCTGTGAACGTGCCCTGTGCCCGTCGAGGTTCAGGTTGAAGATTAAAAGCTGAAAGATAAGTTCAAGGTAAAATAAGGCTAAGTAGGAATAAAAGCTAAGAAGCATAGCACTAAAGATTGGAAAACGAGAGAATGCTATGCTCATGAATGAGAAAGAACGTG
Organism: Solenodon paradoxus; assembly: GCA_004363575.1. Lineage (NCBI taxonomy): Eukaryota > Metazoa > Chordata > Mammalia > Eulipotyphla > Solenodontidae > Solenodon > Solenodon paradoxus. The sequence goes on from RJWH01004379.1 coordinate 94,874, forward strand.
AGCTTGGCTTTAGAAAATCTCCAGTTTCCGCCGCCGGGCTCCACTTTGCGTAGGGCTGCCTCAGCGCCGTGCTGCCATGCTCCCTCCTCAGGAGTCAGTCCAGGTGGGAGGATCCTTGAGTTTCTCCTCACAGTGGAAATGTGCCTAAAGCACAAAGTATAGAATTGTCTAAGGAAAGATGTATCCCTGGAGCTGGGGATACTAATGAACTACAGGGGCCTTTGAGCTAATTTATTTTTGCAAGAAAATGCTTCTTTTAGGAAAAACATATATGAAGAACTCTAATATACAAACTTAAAAAAACACTTATTTGTAAGTAGTGAAGTTTGGCTATACACTCTCTTTACTGGGTGCATAACAGTGAGGAGAGTAAGGAAGAGATTTGTTCACTCAAGAGGAACCTGCAAACCAGGTTTCCAAAAGAAATCAGTCAAAAGTTCGGCAACACAGTTATGAAAACAACAAGCCAAATAGGGGGCTATTCCATGAAATAGCCTGTATAAGCTATTCATATAAATATGCTTAGTATGATCAAAGAGATAAATGAAAGGATGATTTTCATTAAAAAAGGGCAAATACTTATGAAATGAGATCTGGTAAAAATTAAAAAATGTTTAAGGAGTAAAATTGCAGCTCAGAAAAATAGAGACTAGATGAAAAGACTACACTATATCTTTAATAGGAATTCAAGAAAAATAAAGCAGAAGTAATGGTGGAGAATAAATTTTTCAAAAGATGATACTTTAAAAATATACCAGAAATGTTGGCATGCCCTTGTGGCTCAGGGGGCTGAGATGCTCCCGTGGAAACAAAGGACCCAGGTTCAAGACCCGAGACCAGGGTGAACAACTAACTAAATAAAGATGTTCTTTACTCCCCCTTCCTTCCCTCTTCCCTCCCTCCCTCCTTCCTTCAATGTTTTTTCCTCCTCTCCCTTCTTTCCTTCCTCTCAAAAAATTATACTAGAGCATACCCTGGTGGAGTAGTGGTTGGTCAACTGCCTCTGATAGAAGCGCAGGCCACATATATCCCAAGGACCTGGTTTCATATCCCAGACTCGGGAGAACAACCAAGATGTACAACTAAATAAAAATAAATGAAGTGCTTCTTCCTCCTCTCTCCCCCTAAATGCCTCTCTACTTGCTTTCATTTCTACCGAAACTTTCCTTTAAAAAACAAACAAACAAAAACACCACAAATGAAGAAAGCTATGAGTCTTTGGATTAAAATTGCACTCTACCAACCAGAATGAATAAAAAAATTCCAAAGTAGACACGTGATGGTGAAACTGTAGAATATAAAATAATATTAGTTTTCTAAAACTCATTTAGGAGGCATCATAATCTGGATGGAGTAAATGCAAGACATTTGTTTTCTTACTGTTTTTGGAGGCAAGAAGCCTCAGATCAAGGTGTTGGCAGCAGTGGTTTCTTCTGAAGCCACTCTCCTTACCTTGCAGATGGTCGCCTTCTCACTGTATCTTCCTGCAGTCTGCTCTTTGCCTTGTCTCCTAAGGACACGAGTCAGGTTGGATTAGGACTCCTAATGGCCTCGTTTGCATTTCAGTGCCGCTTTACAGGACCCATCTCCGAATCCAGTCACCTTCTAGTAGCGAGCCTTGGCCCTCGGTGTGTGAACTGTGAAGGGCATACAATGTAGCCTATAACCCATTTCCTGAGAAGGGATCGTATTTGTTTATGTGGATCAAAAAATAAAGTGAGAATATTATTGACAAGTGAGGCACAAGTAAATGAATTAATTTTGTTATGGATGCAAAATTAACATATGTTAGGGCCAGGCTTTGATTTCAGGCAGTCTGACCCAGAGCCTAAGTCCTTAATCATTAGGGACAAAAAGGGACATAGTTACAGTAACAATAATTTTTTAAAAAATAATAAGGGAATATCATAAGCAAATTTGTGTTAGTGAACTGATAAATTTAAGTGAAATTGGCATTTTAAGAAAAATATGTTATTAACGTTGATCACGAAAAAAAAGAAAATCTGATTAAATTACAATGACTATGGATATGCAATGCCAGGTCAAAAGTCGTTTCCTCTCTAAAGTAAGCAGGACCAGATAATTTTCCTCATAATTTTTAACAATTTAGTAATATTTTACATTATCTAGTTTCAGAGAATTAGAAAATAAGGAATTCACTTCAAGTTATGTCAAGTAGAATTTTGACATTTAAGCCAGATAAGAGCCGCGTAAGAAAAATATGTTTTAGATTATTTTTACTTATGTATAAAATTTAAAAAAGACTAAACTGATAGTGAAAAATAAAACATGAATAGGAATAGAATAGGTAAAATAAGAAAATGAAAATAATTTCAAAGGATGATTTGCAGAAAAATTAAATGCAGAAAGAACACTTGAAAAATTGTTAATAGAAAGATTTATTATTTCTTTAGTTCACACTGCTAAATTCCTTTTAGGATACTGAAATTGCATCTCGGTCTGTATTTCAAACCACATGCACCATCAGGATTCCAGTTTCCTTACCACCATCTTTTCCCCATATAAGTGACGCCACCCCGTAGTTTTCTTTTTCTTTCTGACTTATTTCGCTTAATGTAATCCGCTTCCAGTTCCATTCAGATTGTTGCAAAGGGCACAATTTCATGTATTTTAATAGCTGCAAAGAATTCCACTGAGTATATATACCACAGCTTCTTTATCCAGCTCTCTGTTGACGGACATTTAGATTGTTTCCATGTCTTACCTACGGTGAATTGTGGTGCTATGAACATAGAGATACAGATGTTTTTCTTGATTAGAGATTTCGTATCCTCTGAGTATATGCCTAGGAGACTGCTGGATCACATGGTAAGTCCGTCTTTATTTTATTGCATAATCTCTGTACTGTTTTCCAAATAGGTTGTGCCAATTTACATTTCAGCCAAGAGTGCAGGAGGATTCCTCTTTCTCCACACCCTTCTAACACCTGCTGTTTCCATTCTTTTCAATATAAGCCTTCTCACTGGTAGGAGATGGCATCTTATTATAGTTTTTATTTGCATTTCTCTGATGATGAGTGATGTAGAACATTTTTCAGGTGTCTGTAAACCATCTGTATGACTTCTTTAGATAGGTCTCTACTGATTTTTTGGCTCATTTTTTGAGTAAATCATTTGCTTTCATATTGTTGAGATGTGTGAGCTCTTTGTATATTTTAGAGATTAAGATTTTTTCTGTTATATATTCTGTGAACATCTTCTCCAATTCCGTGGGTTGTCTTTTTATTTTAGTGGAGGCTTCTTTTGCTGTGCATAAGCTCTTCAGTTTGATGTGGCACCAATCATTAAATTTTGCTTTTGTTTCTTTTGCTGTTTATGTTCCTCCCGCAAAGACCTCTTTGAGGTTAAAGTCTCAGAGTGTTTTCTCCACATTTTCTTCTAGGTATTTTATGGTTTTGGGTTTTATGTCCAGGTCTTTGATCTATTTTGAATTAACTTTCGTACTTGAAGATGAGTAGTCATTTCTTTCTTCTCTCTGTTTTCTTTTTGCAGGTGTCTTTCTAGTTTTCCTAATGTATGCTGAAATGATATTTAATAATAATTCTTGTTTATAACCATTAGAAAATAGGGATAAAAGGATATTTCCTTTCCCTCATAAAGTATACATACATTTGGAGTAAACATACTTAATTATGAAGCTTTATAAGTATGCCCATTAAAGTCATGAAGAATTCAATGGTGTCTTTCATCAACCTTTCTTTCAACTTTGTATTAGTTTCAAGCCAAAGAAATAAGAAAAGTAAAAGAAAATTATTAAGCAGAAAATGATATTTGCAGGATATATAGTTTGCTAATTAGAATAACAAAACTAATTTATAAGTAAATTTTAAGAAATTTAAGTTTAACAATAAATTTAAGTTTAATAATATTGGTTTTGGCTATAAGATCAATATAAAAATGTCAATAGTATTCTTTTGCACAGAAAATGATATGGGTTGAAAAATTTCTTTTACAAAAGAGCCAAACTTAAAACATAGATAGACAAATCAAATAATGAACAAGCAGAATCTTCATAGCATAAATTACAAAATACCAAAAGGTATAAAAGAAAATTAAATAAATGGAGAAATAAAGCAATTCAGATTTGTAAAGATGATAGTTCTACTTCAATTCATCCATACATTTAGTGTAATTCCAATCAAATGTTTACGAGGCTATTTTGTGGTACTGAATCCTAAAATTAACATTAAATAGTAAATTGAATAATAAGAAAAATGTGAAGATTAACAACTTGAGGGAACTTTTCCTACCATAGCTATAAATCCTATAATATACTGTAACAATGAACAATTTGATTAATACGAAAAATAAAGAACCCAGAAACATACTCATGTTTGTATTTGGCAGTGATTACATCTCATGTCATTAGAAGAAAGGAGAGTGTATTCAAAAAATTTTTCCAGAACAATTAGCTACACATAAAAAAGCAAATTCTTACCTCAAACTACGCAAAAAACATTCCAGATATATTAAAGGCCTAAAATGAAAAAAATATAAGATTTTAGACCAAGATATAAGTAAATACCTACATTGACCTTTCTTTGACTAAGGAAAGGAATTAGTAGAAGCACAACAAAAGCACAAAGAAAGAATCAATTTATGTATTTGACTACATTAAAATTTTAAATAATGTTCAATAGAAGGCAATCTAAGAAAGTTAGAAGATATTTGTCATGCATATATCTATTGAAGAGACTATATTAAATATCTTACAAATCAGTACAGAGAAGGCAATTCAAAAGATAATGGTAAAGAAACACAGAAGGTCATTCTAAGAAGAGAATTAAAATGGGCAACACACATATGAAAAGATGCTGAAATTAACCGGTAATTTGGGAAATATAAATGAAAAGGAAAAAAGAAATATAATTTATACCCACCGGACTGGCAAAAATGAGCAATACCAAGTGTTTTGGGAGACTGTGAAGGATGCATAACTCTCATTTAATGTTTAGAAGAAACTATAATGTCAGGGAAAGCATTTTGGAGGGATACTTTGGCAATTTCTTGTTACTTTGTATCTTTGTTCTCTCAGAAGCAGCTATTCTACATTTAGATCTTACTTTTAGAGGAACTTTATACTGATGAGCAAAGAGCCTCATCTATCCTGTATTTTTTTCAGCAGAGGAGGCTCATGCTTCAATGTCTAGGAACAGGGGAATGAATAAATTATAATATAGTCATCCAATGACTACTAACCTACCACTTTAAAGGGAATTATAATTGACCCTTAAACAACATGAGTTTCAACTGTGTCCACTCAAATGGATTTTCTTGCAAATGCTGTGAACCTATGGTATCAATAAACACAGTATAGTAAACGTAATTTCTCTTCCTTCTGGTTTTCTTAGTAACATTTTCTTTTTCTAGTTTACTTTATTCTAAGAATACAGTGTATAGCACATGTAACATACAAAGTAAGTGTTAATCAACTATGTTATTTGTAAGACTCTGGTCAATAGCAAACTATTGGTAGTTAGAATTTGGGGGAGTCAAAATTATGCACAGACATTCAACTGTGCTGCAGATCAGTGATCCTAACCTCTGTGTTGTCTAAGAGTCAACTGTACTCAGAATCTTGTTTATCAAAATGGGTAAATATAAAAATAAACAAATTGACCAAAAAATATAGAATGGTTATATAAACAATATATACTATGGATATGTTGTAAATCAATACTATATACAACTATTGATACATATTTGTGGTAATATTAAGACTATGAAAATAAACAACAGAATGGAGGTTTTTTTTTTTTCTGTAACAAAAGGAATGGAATGATCCTGGGGAATGATTTGCTGGAATATCCAACCATATCTACAGTGTTTAATTTCTAAACAAAGCAAATCCTAACAAAAGAGGTCAACATGGCAAAATCTTCAAGAATATTCATAGTTATTTTCTACAGTTTCAATAGAAAAATTTCAATTCTGATAGAAATGCTTCATACTTAATAATAAAAGTATAACAATTTTTTATAATAAAAACCTTAATGAGGAAAAACTCTTAATTAAAATGTCACATCATGGATGGATAGGTTTATCACCGATTTAAATAAATGAAAAATTTAGCACATTTTAGCTGCAGAATTCTAGAGTACTGATACTTAAGCATTTTAGAAATGTATCATGCTCAGCTCCTGCAGATAAAACAGATAAGTGGTATCTTATTAATATAATTTATTTCATAAGTCTGTAGTCTATTAATATGTATATAAATTTATAAAAATTAATATATAAAAATTCATTAAAATGCAAGGAGGATTTTTAAAGAGCTCCTGTTATTATTAGAAGACAGACAACCCAATAGAAAATTCCTTAGGGAAGATACCCAAAGTATAATAAACATATGAAAAAATGCTTAACTGCTTAGTCAGCAGTAGGGGGACTTAAATAGTGGTTTGTCAGTAACAATCCCCATTTACTCTGCTTCACTCTCTAAAGTTTGCAAAATACACCGTTTGCTTTTGGTTTAAATGGTACATTTTGTTTCCGTGACATTGGTTTCCTCAGAGCAGCAGAAAGAAAGAGGAGGATGAGTGAGGAAAATGTGTAAAATGTTCTTCCTTGAGGCCAGCTCTAGCTTCTTCCTGTTTCCTTTGATCTCTTCCCAGCTGCCTGATCCCCAGAGGAGAATAAGAGAGACTGCCAGCCAGGACTGTCTTATTCTTCCCAAACAAGAGAAATAACCAGGTGCTCTGGCATCCAAAAAAATTCTCTATATCTGCTTTCTAGTTACCAAAACGAGCAAATTTAACCCATCTCCATGTCTTCCTGGTTCTTCATTCAAGGAGAAAATTATTTTTAATTAAATTGCAAGAGTCAAGGTCACAATGTCACCAGGGAGACTCAGTTGCATTCTACTTTCTTCTTCTGTGAATCCAAGTTAAATAATGAATGTGACTTCAGTTAGCGTGTGTGGTAAAACAGATTCTTGTCTGACTTCATCACACTTTCATCAGACATGAACAAGGCCTCAGCGTCTTCTGACCTGTTCCGCTGCCGATTACCTTTGCTTTGATGCTTGTGGATTTATCAGTCAGCCAAGTATGCAAAGGGAACCTCAGTGCTTGGAGCCAGGAGCCAAAGTCACAAGGTGCTCTTTCCATCACACAAGGCTTTTGTTTCAATGCTTCTCCAGTCAACCCGCCTGTCAAGTCTGATTCTGTGGGAGAACATATTTGTAAGACAAAGCAATGCTGTGGCTGACCAGGCGGCCTATGACTCCAACGGTGAATTATTCACTCCAGGGCCTTCAGGACCTGCCAGGTCACCGAATGCTCCCAGCAGGAGCCAGGCAGTATTCATTACCAGGCTCAGGGTTGCTGCCTTCAGACACCTCCCTTCCCCCTTTTGTGCCCCTTCAGGTTTTGACAAGACATCACATTCTTTCAAACCTCCCCTGGGCCGTAGAGGTGTCCCCCTCCCCGACCTCCTCTCTCTACCAGCATAGGTTACAGTACTAGATAGAAGCTGGGTCCCTAGTCAATTGCTCCAGTGAATGTCAAGTGGATGGAGCTTGAGCAAAAGAAGTTCATAACAATACAACCAGAGGGTGAATGCCATCTCCAATGACTGGGCTATATAATCATAAAACGGCATTTTTTTTCCTCCTGCAATAAAAAGATTGATGTGGTTGACCAAAACTACTAATGAGGATGAGACTGGACATTGGTTTTGTGAGAGAGCGCTGATAGTTTGGGACAGTGGCACCTTAGAGCATCAGCACAGAGACATCCTCAAAATTAGCATTTTCCCTAACTCTCTAATTCCTAGTTTTCCAACCTCCATTGCAAGGATAACAGAGGGAAGTTCTGCTTGTCTGGGAAAGCAACAGTGGCAAGTTACTGAGTTGTCTGCTTAGCTCCAGAGTCCATTTACAGAAAGGAATGAGGGACAATGTCCCACAATGAACAGGCAACAGAACATTTAAAAACATATTACCAGACACTTTGCAGCTGACTGCCAGCTGCCTATTCAGCTGTAGACAACAGAAGGAAAAGTGATTAGATGAAGGAAAACATTTCAATAAAAGTCAGAGGATAATATTTAACAATATTACATTAAATATTTAAGTAATATTTAATGAACGGGTCCATTCACTTTTAGCTTATTGTATGTCTTCCCTTCAATGCATGGAAATGGTATCAGTGTCTTAGAGAACAGCATGTTCAGAATGATTTAGTTGCAGGGAAAGGAAGAAATTGAAATTTGGCGGCAAGAGTAATGCAATGAAACAATGAGAAAGGCCTCTAATACCAGGATCTCCTTCCTCTGCCGTCAGAGGTATCCCTCTCTGTCTGGCTTCCACTGCACATACTGCTGAAGGTGTGTCAGTACTATCCTCCCAGAAGAACTGACAACTTGTTTTCAATTAGGTCCAATGCCATCTTCAGTGATGTATCTTATACTTGTGGAAATTGTGGTTTGTGAGATAAACATTTCATTTAAGACTGGTGTTACCCATGGAAATAACTGAGACTTTTAAATATGAAAGGTCATATAAGGATGTGTAAGGATAAACACAGAGGAAAGTACACAAATGACTCTTGTTTCTTAGCTTGTCTGCAGAGCACAGAAAATCTCATGTGACTGCCTGATTCTGACAGCAGCTTTGCTTTGCCCCCAATTACCGAAACAATTTGAGACCTCGTTGAGCCATTTTTGACAGAACATAATTAGGGTGGTTCCCTTTGATTGTTTGGATCTGGGTGTGTAATATGTTATATTTCAATTCCTGTAATTTAAAAGCGTGTGTGTAGGCTAAATATTGTAAGGCAGGAGATAGTTCCTGGAGGGAGCCAGCGTTCACCCACTAATTGACCTGCTAAGAACCAGCAGCAACAGGCTCTCCAGTTGTGATCTGGAGGATGAATTAAAATAAATACCTACACTACTGTCCTATTTAGGTTTTTCTGCTTAAAAAACCTCACATACAAAGGTGATGAGACCCACGTTAATTGCAAGTTAATGCTTGCTGGCGTCTTGCGGTCAACTCTCCCGCACCACTCAGAAAAATAAGAATTCAGGCACAGCTGGGTGCTCGCTGCTGCTCCCAAAAAAGGTGGCGTTGACAGAAGTCAGCGGCAGGGTGGTGGCAGAGCATTGGTCTTAGAACCCGACAACCTGGGTTGCAGTCTTAGTTATGCTCTCTGGGTCCTTTAATCCTTTTTCACTTATGGAGGTTGGACTGCAGTTTCTCATGCTTAATGGGGAGGAAGCAATGTGGGCTTCTTCGATGGTTGTGGGATACACAGGACATAAGGTTTGAGACAGTGTTCCTCGCAATCAGGTTGTTGGTCCGAGAAAGCTCATGTTTCCCAGTCATTTCCTGGGCAGCCGCATGGTGGGGATTGGAGTCCGGAAAGGATCTGGTGACAGGATGACCAGCGATGTCTCTTCCCAAGATGCTGTCTGGGCTGTAAAGAACTGGCCTTCAGGCAGCAGAAAAGCAATTGTGTCTGACTGAGGTTGGTTGGGCCCCCCTTGAAAATGGAAGATCTTTAGTAATGATTTTAATGGCAGTTCCCTTCTAATTTAGGGTGAGTCTGCGTTGAGAGAAATTGGATGCCTCAGGCCTGGGGCGACAGGATTAGCATATATCTTTTAATCTTAAAGCATAAGGAGCCTTCATTCACCACCACCAGTGCATCTTGTCTAGGCCTCCTGGTGTACTATGTTCAGGTAATCACATCAAATGGGAAAATCAAATCAGTTCTGGCTGATGCAAAATGTCCTGGCTGGGAGACAGGGAGATGTCAGTAGAGATTTCAGGCTCATGGAAAAGTGCTTAGGAACAGCTTCATCTGCTTCTTCTATTCTAATCACAGAGGTCCTCTGTGGGTCGTAAGACAAGAAACAAGAGGTTTGAGAGCCCCTCAAGAACAAGGGGGCCAAAAACTGGATCTGAACAGCAAAACACTTAAACAAGCTCTGTCTGAGGAGGGAAGGTTAAATGACCCCAGGGATGAACCAGCTTGCATACTGAAGCAACTTCCTTGGTTTGGAGCCAAAGGGCCAGATGCCTAGTGCCTGTGAATACACAGGATTTAAGACAGACTGCTGCACTCGAGAACCCTCTGTCCTTTTAGCTCAGACTTGGAGGAATTCTGTTCCATAAATTATTATATTTTGAAAGGCAAACCTGTGACCTCTTGGTCTAGGACATAGAACCCATGCTACAGAAAAAGAGACTTGACCCAGTAATAAAATGCTTTCGAATTATTCCCACCACACAGATACAAATCTTAAATTACAAGCATCATAAGAGTTTTAATTTTATTTAATCATGGACACATTTCCTGCTATAACTTTTAAAAGATGGTCTACATTTGAGAAGAATTAGGACACTCCTTTATCTTTGATCAACTCAGTCTCTTTAGGGGAAACAATTTAACACTCTAGTTTTTAGACAGAAATATAAATATGCATTAGCTACTAGTTCTACAAATTAGGCAGCATAGACTTGATAATTCCATTATATCAAAATGAGTAAGAGGTCTGCTTTGTGCTTAGAAGTGACTGTCTTTAAACTAAACACACCTGAGTGAGGGGTTTTTGTGAGTCATTATTTTTCATACAGCTTGTCATTAGTTTTAACTTTGACCAAGTTGTAATGAGGAATTTGATTGTGCAAGTTTGGCTATTGTTTATCTATACTCAGACTTAATTATTGCTTCCCAGGTCAGTCATCACCATTTTAAGTGGAAAGAAATGACCTTAACTCGTGGGATGATTCCCACCAAGTTTATTATATGTAGTCAGACCACGAGGTCAGATGCATAAAAAGAATGCGAAGAGTAATTTTGGGGAAGGGATGGGTGGGTCATTATTCATCAACTTGGGAGGAGATGCAAGTACCCAGCTTTTTAGCTTACAGAAGTACTTCAGGGGTTATAGACCTGTCAATACTATTTTAAGAGCAGAAGAATAGCCTTCTTATGGTAGAACAGAAAATCCTTTCTCTTTGTGTTGACATCAAATTTTTGAAATTTCTGCTATTAAAAAACTTACAGTGGAAGGCACTATTGACATTATGGGGAGGGGTATGTGGTAATTCGTCGTTGTGTGGAATTCCTGGTATTGCAGAATGTTTAGCATCTCTGATTCTCTCCTCAGTTATTGTGGCAACAACAATGTCTCCAAAATGTTCAAGTCTTATCAAACACATTAACCAGGTTAGTAGAGAGAACATAGACATTTACTTGGGGAAAGAGTAGAGAGGGAAACATTGGGACATGTGATAGATTATGTCAAGAGTTAGAGGGGCTAAAGAAATCTGTGGAGGAAGCACCAGCGACTAATGGTGCCTACTAGAAATTGAGGTACAGAGGGAAGGAGGAAATATCTATTTACTTATTTATCCAATTATTTTTATTGTGGTAACTTTGTTTTACAAATTGAAATAAACTCATATGTGTAGGTTTCCCATATGTGCAGTTTCCCCATTACTCAGATACACATCAACACAACCTGCCCTCCACCAAATCACCAAGTGTTTGTCACCACTGTCCAGTGGGGCTCTGCTACCACTCCCCTGATCCTGTCGCATTACCTATTGGTAACCTCAGTTCTGTTGCCAGTGTACAAGGGTTGGTTTTGTCTGTTTCTTCATTTTGTCTATTCACATTCCATCTATGAGTGAGATCATCTGGTCCTCCTTCTTTTAACTTAGTTAACCTAATCCCCTCTAGATCTATCCATGTTGATTCAAATGACAGGATTTCATCTCTTCTAAGGGGTTTGTAGTATTCCACTGTATATTTATATTAACTATATCTTCTTTATCCATCTGATGTTGGGAACTTAGATAATTTCTAGTTCTTAACTATTGTGAATAGACCTGCAATAAACATGGTGATGTATAAATCTCTGTAAGTCAGAGTTTTTGTGTCTTTTGAGTAAATACCTGCAAGTGGAATAGTAGGATCATGCGGGATTTCCATATTCAAATTTTTGAGAAATTGCTGTACTGTTTTCCATAAAGGATACCCCAATTTGGACTCCCACCAACTGTATAAAAGTGCTTCCATTTTTCCAATCCTTATCAGCATTTGTTGTTTCTAGATTTTGGGTAACAGCAGATCTCTCAGTTGTAAGGTGATATCTCATTCTTGTTTTGATTTGCATTTCCCTGATAGCCAGCCAAGAGGAACATCTTACGTGTGCCTATTCACTTTCTGTATATCCTCTTCAGAAAAATATCTCTCCAGTTCCTCTTCCCATTTTTTTGATTAGATTGTCTGTTTTACTAATATTGAATTTTATGAAAATACAAGTATTCTTTGTATATTTTGGATATTAAGCCCTTGTCAGAAATATGGAATGCAAATATCTTTTCCCAGTTAATAGATTGTCTTTTTGTTTGGGTGATGTTTTCTTTTACTGTGAAGAAGCTCTGTAGTTTGCTGTAATCCTGAGTAGTCCTGAGTGTTTGTTTTTTGTTTGTTTGTTTCTCTTGATGCTGGAGTTGAGCCCCCAAAGACCTCTCTAAAGGCTGATGTCATGGGATATCTTTCCTACGTTGTCTTCCATGATTTTTTTTTTATTTTGGTCTTGTGTCCAAGTCTCTAGTCTATTTTGAGTAAATTTTTGTGAATGGTGTTAGGGAGTGGTCCAGCTTCATTGTTTTGCATGTGTCTGTTTAGGTTTCCTAACACCATTTATTGAAGGAAATTTCCTTTCTTCAGTGTATGCTTATGGCTCCTTTATCATAGATTATGAGTGAGTCAGTTTCTGGTGATGAAGTTCTATTCCACTGATCTGTGCCTCTGTCATTATTCTAGTGCCACACTATTTTGATCACTATTGCTTTGTAGTATAGCTCAGTGTCTGGGCATGAAATCCCTCCAGAGTCATTTATTATTCTTCAGGATTGCTTTGACTCGTTGCGGTCTTGTTCCATATAACATTTAAAGTTTTTTTTTGTTGTTCTATTTTCTTGAAATAGACCTGTGGAATTTTAGTGGGGATTGCATTAAATCTGTATATCACCTTAGGTAAGAACATTTTAACAATGTTGAGTCTTCCAACCATGACAACGGAATGTCTATACATAACTTTGTGTTCTCTATTTCTTTTAAGAAGGATTTGTAGTTTTCATTGTACACCTCCTTTGTTAAGTATATTCCAAGATATTTGATTCTTTTTGCTTCTATTTTAAATGGCGTGGTTTTCTTCACTTTGTTTTTTTCTATTATGTTTTTTGCATATGAAAATGCAGCAGATTTTGTGCATTGATTTTGTAGCCTGCACTGCTGTATCCATTGACTAGTTCTAGTAGCTCCTTTACAGAGTTTTTAGGGTTCTCTCTCTCTCTCGCTCTCTCTGTCTCTCTCTGTCTCTCTCTCTCTCCATACATATATACATACATATATATATGTATAATCATGTAATCTGCAAATAATAATGGTTTTACTTTTTCCTTCCCAGTTGAATTCTTTTTACTTCTTTTTCTTGCCTAATTGCTCTGGCTAAGACCTCCAGTATGATTAAATAGCAGTAGTGAGAGTGGATAACCTTGCCTAATTCCTGACCTTTGAGGAAATATGTTTTAAATTTTTCACCTTGGACTATGTTCGCTGTGGGTTTATCGTATATGGATTTTGTTATGTTATGGTATGTAAATCTATCCTCATTTAATGCAAGTTTTTTAGAAATCATAAATGGGTGTTAGAGCTTGTCAAAAACTTTCTCTGTGTCTATTGATATGATCATGTGGATTTCCTCCTTGTTCTTGTTGATGTGGTGTAATATATTAGTAGATTTATGCTTCTTGAACCATCCTTGCATGCCTGTGACAAACCCCACTTGGTCATGATCAGTGATTCTTCTGATGCATTATTGGATTCAATTTGCTAATATTTGTTGAGAGTATTTGCATCTACAGTCATTAGAGATACTGATCTGTGTTTTCTATCTTGGTGATGTCTCTATCAGTTTTTGGTATCAGTGTGATGTTAGCCTCATAAAAAGTGTTTGGAAGTGGTCCATGTTCTTCAATATTTTGGAAGAGTGTGAGAAGAATAGATATTAATACTTCTCTGAAGGTTTGGTAGAACTCATTAGAAAAGGCATCTGGTCCTGTATTTTTATGTTTAGGGAAACATTTGATTACCTCTTCAATTTCCTTGTTTGCGAGTATTCTGTTCAGGTGCTCCAATTCTTCTAGGTTTAGTTGCTAGACTCTATTTTTCTAAAAATCTGTCCATGTCCTGAAGGTTGTTCACTTTATTGGCCCAGAGTTGTTCATAGTAGTCTCTTATGTGACATCTGTGGTAGCTTCTTTCCTTTCATTTCTTATTCTAGATATGAGTTTTCTTTCTATTTTTTTTGTAAGTCTAGCCAGTGGTTTGTGTTTCTTGCTTATTTTTTCTAATAACTAGCTTTTGCTTTCTTTGAACTTCTGGATTGCCTTTTTTCTATTTTTTATTTCTGTTAGAATTTTTATTATTTCCTTCATTCTACTGATTTTTGGCTTTAATAGTTCTTTTTTTCTCTAGTTGCTTTAAATGTAGTGTTAAATTGTTTATTTATAATTTTTCTTATTTCTTGAGGTGGGCCTGGATTGCAATGAACTTCCCTCTTAGTACTGTTTCACTGCATCTCACAGAGTCTAGTAATATGTGTCTTCATTCTCATTGATCTCTAAGTATTTTTTAAGTTCCTCTTTTACCTGAGTTATTTAGAAGCAAATTGGTTAGTCTCCAATTAATTTAGGGTCTTCTAGCTTTTTTTGTGGTTAATTTCTAAGCCATCGTGATGAGAGAAGATGCTTGATATGATTTCAATCCTTGTAAATTTATTGAGACATGTTCTGTGTCCCA